>CM047004.1:41205951-41269661 GCA_025698465.1 Gossypium longicalyx
CACTCATAGTGAAACAACATGAATTCAAGGCTCCATTAAGGTGTTAGCCGAATCTAGCCATGCATGTATGAAGATCATTCATTCAAGTACATCAATGTATATTCATGAAGCTAACCACTCACCTCCCATTCGGCCGAACATGGACAAGGACACTAATGGTCATCTTTCTAGAATATTCATGTATTAAATTAGGTTCATTGCTTAATAGTTAAGTTCATGAATAGTCTATTTGGTTAGCCTAAGAAACTATTATAAATAGTTTGTTGATTTCATTTGTAAAGGACTTTTGCCAAATTTGTTAATGAACTTTGTTCTTGTGAGGTTGCTTCCTCTCATATCTCATACAAGTTTCGAAGACTTATCTAGCTTGTGCTAGTGGTGTCAACCGACTTGTTTTGAACTTATCACCTATCTTGGTGTGGCATTCACCTATCCTTCTATCCATCGTTCCACCTTAACAATATAGGAATCGGGGTGACACTTTTTAGTGTTGAATCATTCCTGACGTTGAGATCATTTTTCCATCCCCCATCTATCCAACATCCTTTCTTGTTTCCTTAGCCGAACCTATCACTACCCTTTTGCTTAACTTTTGAAACCCTTCTGCTATCCAAACCTATCCATTTCATTTCTATTTCTGAAATTCGAGGTATGAACGACTCTCTCGAACTACGATCGGGCAACTATGTGACTTCGACTCGACTACCCGGGCCAGATCACATCACTGGGTGAATACAACATAAGTGCTAGTTTTAACGTATCAGATTTATCCCCTTTTGATGTAGAATTTGACTTGAGGACAAGTCACTTTGAAGACGGGGGGAATGATGTGAGCACACTTGGGGCATCCTCGAATGCACCCCAAGAATCAATCGAGCTTCCGAAAGGCCCCATGACTCGAGCTCAAACCAAGCAAATTCAAGATGCTATATCAGCCTTTGTGTTGTGTATTTGGGAAGATAACCAGCTCCATGACGTTGGAGGAGCTAAGGACAACTCCTTGAAGACTCCATGCACTATTTTGCAATCCGATCTCAGCTCCTCTCCAGCTCCCCTATCCGCCATTCAGCTCACATCAGCTCACTTGAGCTCATTTTAGCTCGTTTGAGCTCGAATTTAGCTCGTTTCAGCTCATTCCTTTTTCATTTCAATAAACTAAGTTTTAATCTAGCTTATAACTAAGTTTGCTACAGCTCATGCCGAATTCCCTAGCTCAATTTAGCTCACTAAGTGTTTTTGACTATTTGAGCTAGCCGAATTTATTATGATAAGTTGACTTATAATTATTGTGTCCAAATTTAGTTAGTGTCATTAAGTTATTTAGTTATTATTTTAAATTATAATTAAATGAATAGTTGTGTGTTATTTAATTGTGTTATTTAATTTTGTAGGTTACCCGAATTTGGAAGATTCATGTATGGACTTTAATGCAAGGTGCATGCATGGGAAGGTTCAATGGACGGCAATCAAGAGGCACATGCATGTTCATAGTGGACATTCATGTATTTGAAGATTCATGGATCAAATTAATGATGGAACATGCATTGGACGATTCATGCATTGATCATGTGTTCACACATTGTGTTCACACCATGATGACCCCTCGATTGGACGTTCACACACAAGTGTCTACTCAAGCTCCTTTTTCACACCAAGTTTGACTCTTCATGAAGCCTTATTTAATTAAGCCACTCATGGTGAAACAACATGACTTCAAGGCTCCATTAAAGGAGTTAGCCAAATCTAGCCATGCATGTATGAAGATCATTTATCCAAGTACATCAATGCATGTTCATGAAGCTATCCACTCACCTCCCATTCGGCCGAACATGGACAAGGACACCATTGGTCATTTTTCTAGAAAGTTCATGTTTTAATTAGGTACATTACTTAATCATTAAGTTCATGAATGGACTTTTCGGCTAGCATAAGAAACTAGTATAAATAGTTTGTTGATTTCATTTGTAAAGGACTTTTGCTAAATTTGTTAATGAACTTTGTTCTTGTGAGGTTGCTTCCTCTCATATCTCGTACAAGTTTCGAACGACTTATCTGGCTTGTGCTAGTGGCGTCAATCATCTTGTTTTGAACTTATCACCAATCTTGGTGTGGCGTTCACCTATCCATCTATCCATATTTTTCACCTTAACAATATAGGAATCGGGGTGACACTTCTTAGTGTTGAATCATTCCTGACGTTGAGTTCATTTTTCCATTCCCATCTTTTAAATTTCTTTCTTGTTAACCCAAACCGAGCCTTCTATCCTTCATCCATCTTTGCTACCCTTAACCGAACGTATTACTAAACTTACCCTTCTTGAAACCTTCCGCTTATCCTATTCTAATTATTTTACTACTATTACTAAAATTCGAGGCACGAACGACTCTCTCGAACTACGATCGGGCAACTACGTGAATTCGACTCATCTACCCGAGCCGGATCACATCATGCTATCTTTTCATTTCTGAAGGTGACCATTCGGCCACACATGCATGAAGATAGCTTGGCCGATTAGCTTCCCCATGACTTTCCTTAATTCGTTCACACCTATGTTCACATGGCAAAACTATTCGGTTCACTTTGTTCACACTAGAAGGCTCTTCAACATTCAGTTTTCACACACATGATGGCCCTTGGAGTGTCCACAATTAATTCATACTTTTTGGCCAAACATTGCTTCATTTAACAAGGTTGGTCGAACCTCACAAGTGACCATTGGACATCATGCATTCACTTTGTGTTTTCTTAAGCATGAAGGTTCATTCATTTCCTATTACCATAGCCGAATCTAGACATGCACATTAAGGGTCATTTTTTCTAGAATTTTCTTTAATTAATGTGTAAGTATGAAAGGCCAATCAACTACCTAGACTATTAGGTCTATAAATACTTGTTCAATTTCTATGTAAAGGGACTTTTGAAACTTTTGTTAACGTTATGCTGCCGAAATTGTGAGGCAAACTTTTCTTATATTTTGTTCAAAGATTCATTTGGCGTTCCTAGCGTTCTAGTTGTGTCAATCATGTTCTTTGTCGATTCTGAACTTATCACTACTCGTAGTGTGGCGTTCAAACATACTGAGGTTCCTATCTTGTTAGATAGTGGGTCGAGGTTTTCCTTTACCAAACCCAAACTGAACTAAAAGAGCCTATAAACAACGGGTCGATACCAAATCGGTATTGATTCTTGTTTGCACTTTTTGTTCAACCCTATTTCTTCATTTACCAAATTGTACCTAAACCGACCATTCCGTTCGTATCTTTTCATAATCCCATTTCGTTCTCACCCTTCATACCATTACATCCATTTCTTCAATTCCCCTTACCTAAATCCGAACTTTCAATTCTTCTTACCTATTCCAATCCAAACCAAAACCAATACCCCTCTTTCTACTTCGGCCATCCCTTCAACTAATGTGAGCACACCCGGGGCATCCTTGAATGCACACCAAGAATCAATCGAGCTTCTAAAAGGCCCCATGACTCAAGCTCGAACCAAGCAAATTCAAGATGCTATATCAGCCTTTGTGTTGCGTATTTGGGAAGATAACCAGCTCCATGACGTTGGAGGAGCTAAGGACAACTCCTTGAAGACTCCATGCACTATTTTGCAATCTGATCTCAGCTCCTCTCCAGCTCCCCTATCCGCCATTCAGCTCACATCAGCTCACTTGAGCTCGTTTTAGCTCGTTTGAGCTTGAATTTAGCTCATTTCAGCTCATTCCATTTCCATTTCAATAAATTAAGTTTTAATCTAGCTTATAACTAAGTTTGTTACAGCTCATGTCGAATTCCCTAGCTCATTTTAGCTCACTAAGTGTTTTTGACTATTTGAGCTAGCCGAATTTATTATAAGTTGACTTATAATTATTGTGTCCAAATTTAGTTAGTGATATTAAGTTATTTAGTTATTATTTTAAATTATAATTATATGAATAGTTGTGTGTTATTTAATTATGTTATTTAATTTTATAGGTTAGCTGAATTTGGAAGATTCATGTATGGACTTTAATGCAAGCTGCATGCATGGGAAGGTTCAATGGACGGCAATCAAGAGGCACATGCATGTTCAAGATGAACATTCATGTATTTGAAGATTCATGGATCAAATTAATGATGGAACATGCATTGGACGGTTCATGCATTGATCATGTGTTCACACATTGTGTTCACACCATGATGACCCTTCGGTTGGATGTTCACACACAAGTGTCTACTCAAGCTCCTTGTTCACACCAAGTTTGACTCTTCATGAAGCCTTATTTAATTAAGCCACTCATGGTGAAACAACATGAATTCAAGGCTCCATTTAAAGAGTTAGCCGAATCTAGCCATGCATGTATGAAGATCATTCATCCAAGTACATCAATGCAACTTCATGAAGCTATCCACTCACCTCCCATTCGGCTGAACATGGACAAGGACACCATTGGTCATTTTTCTAGAAAGTTCATGTTATAATTAGGTACATTACTTAATCATTCAGTTCATGAATGGACTTTTCGGCTAGCATAAGAAACTAGTATAAATAGTTTGTTGATTTCATTTGTAAAGGACTTTTGCCAAATTTGTTAATGAACATTGTTCTTGTGAGGTTGCTTCCTCTCATATCTCGTACAAGTTTCGAACGACTTATCTGGCTTGTGCTAGTGGCGTCAATCGTCTTGTTTTGAACTTATCACCAATCTTGGTGTGGCGTTCACCTATCCATCTATCCATATTTTTCACCTTAACAATATAGGAATCGGGGTGACACTTCTTAGTGTTGAATCATTCATGACGTTGAGTTCGTTTTCCATTCCCATCTTTTAAATTTCTTTCTTGTTAACCCAAACCGAGCCTTCTATCCTTCATCCATCTTTGCTACCCTTAACCGAACGTATTACTAAACTTACCATTCTTGAAACCTTCCGCTTATCCTATTCTAATTATTTTACTACTATTACTAAAATTCGAGGCACGAACGACTCTCTCGAACTACGATCGGGCAACTACGTGAATTCGACTCATCTACCCGAGCCGGATCACATCATGCTATCTCTTCATTTCTGAAGGTGACCATTCGGCCAAAGGACACTCACACATGCATGAAGATAGCTTGGCCGATTAGCTTCCCCATGACTTTCCTTAATTCGTTCACACCTATGTTCACATGGCAAAACTATTCGGTTCACTTTGTTCACACTAGAAGGCTCTTCAACATTCAGTTTTCACACACATGATGGCCCTTGGAGTGTCCACAATTAATTCATACTTTTTGGCCAAACATTGCTTCATTTAACAAGGTTGGTCGAACCTCACAAGTGACCATTGGACATCATGCATTCACTTTGTGTTTTCTTAAGCATGAAGGTTCATTCATTTCCTATTACCATAGCCGAATCTAGACATGCACATTAAGGGTCATTTTTTCTAGAATTTTCTTTAATTAATGTGTAAGTATGAAAGGCCAATCAACTACCTAGACTATTAGGTCTATAAATACTTGTTCAATTTCTATGTAAAGGGACTTTTGAAACTTTTGTTAACATTATGCTGCCGAAATTGTGAGGCAAACTTTTCTTATATTTTGTTCAAAGATTCGTTTGGTGTTCCTAGCGTTCTAGTTGTGTCAATCGTGTTCTTTGTCGATTCTGAACTTATCACTACTCGTAGTGTGGCGTTCAAACATACCGAGATTCCTATCTTGTTAGATAGTGGGTCGAGGTTTTCCTTTACCAAACCCAAATCGAACTAAAAGAGCCTATAAACAACGGGTCGATACCAAATCGGTATTGATTCTTGTTTGCACTTTTTGTTCAACCCTATTTCTTCATTTACCAAATTGTACCTAAACTGACCATTCCGTTCGTACCTTTTCATAATCCCATTTCGTTCTCACCCTTCATACCATTACATCCATTTCTTCAATTCCCCTTACCTAAATCCGAACTTTCAATTCTTCTTACCTATTCCAATCCAAACCAAAACCAATACCCCTCTTTCTACTTCGGCCATCCCTTTAACTAATGTGAGCACACCCGGGGCATCCTTGAATGCACACCAAGAATCAATCCAGCTTCCAAAAGGCCCCATGACTCGAGCTCGAACCAAGCAAATTCAAGATGCTATATCAGCCTTTGTGTTGCGTATTTGGGAAGATAACCAGCTCCATGACGTTGGAGGAGCTAAGGACAACTCCTTGAAGACTCCATGCACTATTTTGCAATCTGATCTCAGCTCCTCTCCAGCTCCCCTATCCGCCATTCAGCTCACATCAGCTCACTTGAGCTCGTTTTAGCTCGTTTGAGCTTGAATTTAGCTCATTTCAGCTCATTCCATTTTCATTTCAATAAATTAAGTTTTAATCTAGCTTATAACTAAGTTTGTTACAGCTCATGTCGAATTCCCTAGCTCATTTTAGCTCACTAAGTGTTTTTGACTATTTGAGCTAGCCGAATTTATTATAAGTTGACTTATAATTATTGTGTCCAAATTTAGTTAGTGATATTAAGTTATTTAGTTATTATTTTAAATTATAATTATATGAATAGTTGTGTGTTATTTAATTATGTTATTTAATTTTGTAGGTTAGCTGAATTTGGAAGATTCATGTATGGACTTTAATGCAAGGTGCATGCATGAGAAGGTTCAATAGACGGGAATCAAGAGGCACATGCATGTTCATGATGAACATTCATGTATTTGAAGATTCATGGATCAAATTAATGATGGAACATGCATTGGACGGTTCATGCATTGATCATGTGTTCACACATTGTGTCCACACCATGATGACCCTTCGGTTGGATGTTCACACACAAGTGTCTACTCAAGCTCCTTGTTCACACCAAGTTTGACTCTTCGTGAAGCCTTATTTAATTAAGCCACTCATGGTGAAACAACATGAATTCAAGGCTCCATTTAAAGAGTTAGCCGAATCTAGCCATGCATGTATGAAGATCATTCATCCAAGTACATCAATGCAAATTCATGAAGCTATCCACTCACCTCCCATTTGGCCGAACATGGACAAGGACACCATTGGTCATTTTTCTAGAAAGTTCATGTTATAATTAGGTACATTACTTAATCATTAAGTTCATGAATGGACTTTTCGGCTAGCATAAGAAACTAGTATAAATAGTTTGTTGATTTCATTTGTAAAGGACTTTTGCCAAATTTGTTAATGAACATTGTTCTTGTGAGGTTGCTTCCTCTCATATCTCGTACAAGTTTCGAACGACTTATCTGGCTTGTGCTAGTGGCATCAATCGTCTTGTTTTGAACTTATCACCAATCTTGGTGTGGCGTTTACCTATCCATCTATCCATATTTTTCACCTTAACAATATAGGAATCGGGGTGACACTTCTTAGTGTTGAATCATTCATGACGTTGAGTTTGTTTTCCATTTCCATCTTTTAAATTTTTTCTTGTTAACCCAAATCGAGCCTTCTATCCTTCATCCATCTTTGCTACCCTTAACCGAACCTATACTAAACTTACCCTTCTTGAAACCTTCCGCTATCTTATTCTAATTCTTTTACTACTATTACTAAAATCTGAGGCACAAACGACTCTCTCGAACTACGATCGGGTAACTACGTGAATTCAACTCATATACCCGGGCCGGATCGCATCATCAACTCAACTAAATCTAACGTAACTTCTTATAGACGATCGGGCACTCAACATACGACTCGACTCTCCCCGAGGCGATTCGTATCATATGTGGATGAACTTTTGGTGATCCTAAGCACCTATTCGGCCAAGAGACACTTCTTGAAAGCTCCATTCATTCCATGGCCGAATCTAGGCAAGTCCAATGAGCTGAAAAGTCTTCACATTCATCCAAGACACTTTGCTTACTCATGAAGCTGTCCAATGAAGTTCCCATCAGCTGAATCTAGCCTTAGCAAATTACATAGCTTGTTCTAGATTATTCTAGTTGATTCCTAGCCGAATTGCTTAGCTTCTAAGTTAGTTAATTTGTCCATTCGGCTACTACATACTAGACTATAAATAGTTTACTCATTTCTTTGTAAAAAGACTTTTTACCAATTTGTTAATGAAACTCTGTTTTTGTGAGGTTGCTTCCTCTCATATCTCGTACAAGTTTCGAATGACTTATCTAGTTGTGCTAGTGGCATCTACCGGTCTTGTTTGAACTTATCACCATTTTTGGTGTGGCGTTCACCTATCCTTCTATTCCATTTATCCACCTTAACAATATAGGAACTGAGGTGACACTTTCTAGTGTTGAATCACTCCTGACGTTAGGTTCACTAATCCATTTCCACCTTTCATTATTTCTTCTTTGTTATCTCCAAAACCCAAACCACCTCTTTAACATCCTTCTTTGTTATCCTTAGTCAAACCTATCATCACCATCTGGCTCCTCTTGAACCCCATTTGCTTCCATCAAGCCTATTCATCCAACTTCTTCTACCAATTCCAAAACGCAAATGACTCTTCTCATCTATGATTGGGCAATTACGTGAATTTGACTCAATCACCCGAGTCAGATCACATCATTTGGTATCAGAGCTTGTAAAGTAAGAAGCGCTGACATTGGTGACAAGTTCAAAATAGGTTCGTTGTGAAAAAAATTGAATTAAATTTTTTTTCTCAAGTGTATTTGAATTTTCTCCATTGTAATAGCATTATTTTGAAGTTATAAAAAAAGGAAATACAAATTATAAAAAAAGTGAAGTGTTCAAATTCTATTCTCTACTATTTATACCATTATTCTAATCATTAAAATATTCATTTCATCAACTTTGTAACCCCCTTCTAAATCGCCACACTACACCAAGAAATTTCTTTTAGCCTACTTGTACACCGTGATATTCTACCCTTGTAACCATTTTAAAGCTGACCCCAAGGCACCAATATGAGTCAAAGAAATAAAATATGACGTTACGAGAGTAAGTACGAGTTGTAAAAGGCTAGAGAGTGTGAGTGCATTCGAGTGTTGAAAAAGCCTAAACGAGTGAAAACACGAGAGGAGTGCACACTATTATTTCTTTTTTGAGTGAACTAGTGAGGTTTGTGGTGAGGATTTAATTATTCTTGCAAAATTAACATGGAACGAAATGTGGAAGAAAGGTAACCCGATCGGAATGTGCCGGACTTGAACTTACAAGCCTTGCTTCGTGAAGTCGAGCGATTGTTCGACCACAAGTTGGAACTAATACAAGACCGACTCGATCAAGTGGAGGGAAAAGGCCTACGGGCAAGGACCCCAATAAGTCCACCTAGAGACCATGGCTAAAGGCAAGTTCAAGATGACGAGGTTTTCAAACCAAGTGAAGCTAAAAGTGATGCTGGCTCAAATATTAGTGACTGGCGAAGATGTCAACGTCGTCGTGGCCAACGAGAATGAGAAAGGTTCAATGATGACTTGAAAAGCATTAAGTTATCAATTCCCCCATTCCAAGGCTGTTCGGACCCCAAAGCATATTTAGAGTGGGAGAAAAAGATCGAACTCATTTTTGAATGCCATAACTATTCGGAGGCAAAAAAAGTTAAGTTGGCTGCCATAAAATTCACCGACTATGCCACGATTTGGTAGGACTGACTTACCTCAAGTCGGAGGCGAAATGGTGAGTGACCCATTGGCACTTGAGCCGAAATGAAAGCTTTCATGCGTCGGAGGTTCATTCCAATAAACTACCATCGGGAGCTATACCAAAAACTCCAAAACCTTACCCAAGGTACAAGAAGGGTCGATGAATTTTACAAAGAGATGGAAGTGATGTGATCCGGCTCGGGTGGTTGAGTCAAATTCACGTAGTTGCCCGATCGTAGATGAGAAGGGTTGTTCATGCCTTGGTCTTAGCAGAAGAAATTGGATTGATAGGCTTGATGGAAGCAAATGGGGTTCAAGGGAAGCAAGTTGGTGAAGATAGGTTCGGTTAGGGATAACAAAGAGGGATGTTTACTTGGTGGTTTGGTTTTGGAAATAACAAAGAAGAAATAACAAAAAGGTGGTAATGGTTTAGTGAACTTAATGTCAGGAGCGATTCAACACTAAAAAGTGTCACCCCGATTCCTATATTGTTAAGGTGGATAAATGGGATAGTAGGATAGGTGAACACCACACCAAGAATGGTGATAAGTTCAAACAAGATCAGTAGACGCCACTAGCACAACTAGATAAGTCTTCGAAACTTGTACGAGATATGAGAGGAAGCAACCTCACAGAAACAAAGTTTCATTAACAATTTGGCAAAAAGTCCTTTTACAAAGAAATGAGTAAACTATTTATAGTCTAATCTTGTGTAGCCAAATAGACAAATTAGCTAGCTTAATGACTAAGTAAATTCGGCTATGAACTAACTAGAATGTTCTAGAATGAAAACATTAATTAGCTAAGTCTTGATTCGGCTGATGGAAATGTATTGGACAGCTTCATGTATAAGCAAAAATCCTTGAATGAATGTGAAGCTTTGGAAGCTAAATGGATTGTCTAGGTTTGGCCATGGGGTGCATGAAACTTACAAGAGGTGTCTCTTGGCCGAATAGGTGCATAGAAACTCCAAAAGTCCTCCCACATACATTCGACTATACATGGAACTTGGAAGGGAGCTTGAATCTGGCCGTACATGAACTTGCATTAATTATTCTCCATTCATGCATGTGTGCCATCCAAAGTGGATGTATCTTCCTATCCAATGCATATAATTAATCTTCCATGTACATGAACATAATTCCTCCAAACATTGAACCGAATGCATGAACTTCTCATTCATTGAAAAAACCCGTACATGCACCTAGCCATTAATGTATCTCCATATTTGGCTGAACCTACAAAAACATGGACACATTTAATTATATCATTTAAGCATAATTTAAACAGAAACTAACAACTTAAATAACAACTAACTAACTTGGACACATTAAATTAAAATTAACTAGCATATTAAATTCGGCTAGCTCAAATACTCAAAAACACTTAATGAGCTAATTTGAGCTAGGGAAATCGGCTTGAGCTGTAGCAAACTAAATTGAGACAAAGCTAAAATTTGGTGATGTAAGCACGCTCGGGGCATCCTCGAATGCAATTCATAATTCAATCGAGCTTCCAAAAGGTCCCATGACTCGAGCTCGAACCAAGCAAATTCAAGACGCCTTAATAGCCTTGGTGTTGCGCATTTGGGATGATAACAAGGACCATGACGTTGAAGGAGCTAAGGACAACTCCTTGAAGACTCAATGCATTCTTTTGCAATCTGATCTCAGCTCCTTTCCAGCTCCCCATGCGCCATTCAGCTCCAATCAGCTCACTTGAGCTCGATTTAGCTCGTTTGAGCTTGAATTTAGCTCGTTTCAGCTTATTTATTTTACATTACAATAAACTAAGTTTAAACTTTATTCTTAATTAAGTTTGCTACAGCTCATGCCAAATTCCCTAGCTTAACTTAGCTCATGAAGTGTTTTTGACTATTTGAGCTAGCCGAATTTAATTTGATAGTTGACTTATAATTAATATGTCTAGATTTAGTTAGTGTCATTAAGTTGTTTAGTTAATATTCTTAATTATGATTATATGAATAATTATTTTATTTAATTATGTTATTTAATTATGCAGGTTAGCCGAATGAGGAGGTTCATTCAAGACATGGTGCATGTATGAGAATGTTCACTGAACGGGAAGATACATGCATGGTTCGGTTCAATGTTTGGAAGCCTTACATTCATGTACATGGAGGGTTAATGAATATTGAAAGATACATCTTCCTTGGACGGTACACATGCATGCATGAAGGACAATTAATGCAAGTGCATGTACGGCTAGGCTCAAGCCTCCTTCCAAGTTCCATGTATAGCCGATGCATGTGGGAGGACCCTTGGAGTTTTCTAAGCACCTATTCGGCCAAGAGGCACCTCTTGGAAGTTTCATGCACACCTTGGCTGAACCTAGACAACCCGTTGAGCTCCCAAAGGTGCACATTCATTCAAATGATTAAAGCTTATACATGAAGCTGTCCAAACACATTCCCATCAGCCGAATCAAGACTAGTTAATTAATGTTTTCATTCTAGAACATTCTAGCTAGTTCATGACCGAATTTGCTTAGTCTTTAAGCTAGCTAGTTTGTCCATTCGGTTACTACATGATAGCTTATAAATAGTTTGCTCATTTCATTGTAAAAGGACTTTTGCCAAATTTGTTAATGAACATTGTTCTTGTGAGGTTGCTTCCTCTCATATCTCGTACAAGTTTCGAAAGACTTATCTAGTTTGTGCTAGTGGCGTCAATCGACCTTGTTTGAACTTATCACCATTCTTGGTGTGGCATTCACCTATCTTTTATCCCATCTATCCACCTTAACAATATAGGAATCGGGGTGACACTTTTTAGTGTTGAATCATTCCTGACGTTAAGTTCATTTTCCATACCCATCTTTCGAATTTCTTTCTTGTTATCACCGAACCAAGCCATCTATCCAACATCCATCTTTGCTACCCATAGCCGAACCTATTACTAAACTTACCCTTCTTTGAAACCTTTCGTTTATCCTATTCTATTCATTACTTCTATTACTAAAATTCGAGGCACGAACTACTCTCTCGACTACGATCGGGCAACTAAGTGAATTTGACTCAACCTCCTGAGTTGGATCACATCATTTGGTATCAGAGCTTGTAAAATGAGAGGCACTGACGTTCGTATCAAGATCGAAATAGGTTCGTTGTAAAAAAAAGAAAAAAAAGTCAAATTTAAAAAAAAATTCAAGTTGTAATTTTCATTCTCTCTCTATTGTAATAGTGGTATTGTGAAGTATTAAAAAAAAAGAAATACGAAATTTCAAAAAAAACTAAAATATAAAAAAAAAGTTGAAGTGAGCAAGTTCTTTTCTACTTTTTATATCTTGTTCCGATCATCTTGTGTCTTTTCTTTAACTTTAGTCCCCCATTCCCAAAATGCCACACTATACCAAAAACTTTCTTTTAGCCTACCCGTACACCGTAACATCTTATCCCTTGTAACTAATTTTGAAGCCGACCCCAAAGCACCAAGACGAGTCAAAAGAAACAAACTACGAGGTTACAAGAGTAAGCTTGAGTGGTAAAAGGATAGAGGTTGTGTGATACAAACCGCCTCGGGGAGAGTCGAGTCGTATGTAGATTGCCCGATCGTCTACGAGAAGTTACGTTAGATTTAGTTGAGTTGAAGGAATGGCCGAAGTAGAAAGAGGGGTACGAACGAAATGGTAGGAACAAAAGGGGTAGGGACAAAGGAATATGAACAAATTGGTCGGTTTTGGTATGTTTTGGGTAAGAAAGAAATGGGATCGAACAAAGAATACAAACAAGAACCAATACCGATTTGGTATTGACCTGTTGTTTATAGGCTCTTTTAGTTCGGTTTGGGTTTGGTAAAGGAAAACCTCAACCCACTATCTAACAAGATAGGAACCTCAGTATGTTTGAACGCCACACTACGAGTAGTGATAAGTTCGGAATCGACAAAGAACATGATTGACACAACTAGAATGCTAGGAACGCAAAACGAATCTTTGAACGAAATATAAGAAAAGTTTGCCTCACAATTTCGGCAGCATAACATTAACAAAAGTTTCAAAAAGTCCCTTTACATGGAAATTGAACAAGTATTTATAGGCCTAAAGTCTAGGTAGCCGATTGGTCTTTCATACTTACACATTAATTAAAGAAAATTCTAGAAAAATGACCCTTAATGTGCATGTCTAGATTCGACTATGGTAATAGGAAATGAATGAATCTTCATGCTTACGAAAACACAAAGTGAATGCATGATGTCCAATGGTCACTTGTGAGGTTCGGCCAACCTTGTTAAATGAAGCAATGTTTGGCCAAAAAGTATGAATTAATTGTGGACACTCCAAGGGCCATCATGTGTGTGAAAACTGAATATTGAAGAGTCTTCTAGTGTGAACAAGGTGAATCGAATAGTCTTGCCATGTGAACATAGGTGTGAACGAATTAAGGAGAGTCATAGGGAAGCTAATCGGCCAAGCTATCTTCATGCATGTGTGAGTGTCCTTTGGCCGAATGGTCACCTTGAAAAATGAAGAGATAGCACACCATACATGAATGGAAACATTCATGAACCTTGAAGACATTGAATATGGTCATGCATGCACTTAGCCGAACATGCACCTAAGAGATTCAAGTTCCCCCAACCGTCCATGCACCTTTCAACATTCATGCTTGCTTTTAATCTCCATATGTCTATTGTGTTCCTACAAGAAATGTGAACAGAATTAATTCAAACTAATGTGAACACAAATATCAACATTAAATTTGGTTTTGACAAATTTAATTATCATCAACAAACACTTTTAAGACATACATAATTATAACTAATGTGAACTAAATTTATTATGTAGGATAGTAATTAACTAATTATTGAACTTATTAAATAAAAAAGTCAATAGTAGTCAAACGAATTCAAAGTGAACTCCACGAGCTAATGTTTAATTCAAGAGTTAAACCCGAGCTAGGCTTAAACTCGTGAGCTGATAATGAGTTGATCTCGAGCTGTGGAACTGAGAATGAGCTAAATCTGAGCTAATGAGCTGCTGTGGATCTACATGGGAGCTACCTTGAGCTGAAGGTAAGCTCGGTGAGCTGAACTGAACTTGTAGAAGAGTTCGGCATGGATTCCCAAAATTGCCACCAGCTAGTTCGGTAGGTCTAGTGATGTGATCCGGCCCGAGTAGACGAGTCGAATTCACGTAGTTGCCTGATCGTAGTTCGAGAGTCGTTCGTGCCTCGGACTTTAATAATAAAAGTAAAATAATGTATTAAGTTAAGCAGAAGGTTTCAAGTAGGGTAGATTTAGTAATAGGTTCGGTTATATGCAACAAAGATGGGTGATGGATAAATGGTTCGGTTTGGTTAACAAGAAAGAAAGTTGAAAGATGGGGGATGGAAAAACGATCTCAACGTCAGGAATGATTCAACTCTAAGAAGTGTCACCCCGATTCCTATATTGTTAAGGTGAAAAGATGGATAGAAGGATAGGTGAATGCCACACCAAGATTGGTGATAAGTTCAACAAGACCAGTAGACGCCACTAGCACAAACTAGATAAATCTTTGAAACTTGTACGAGATATGGGAGGAAGCAACCTCACAAGAACAAAGTTCATTAACAAATTTGGCAAAAGTCCTTTACAAATGAAATCAACAAACTATTTATACTAGTTTCTTCTGCTAGCCGAGTAGACTATTCATGAACTTAACGATTAAGTAATGAACTTAATTTAAGACATGAACATTCTAGAAAAATGACCAATGGTGTCCTTGTCCATGTTCAGCCGAATTGGAGGTGAGTGGGCAGCTTCATGAATATGCATTAATGTACTTGGATGAATGATCTTCATACATGCATGGCTAGATTCGGCTAACACCTTAAATGGAGCCTTGAATTCATGTTGTTTCACCATGAGTGGCTTAATTAATTAAGGCTTCATGAAGAGTCAAACTTGGTGTGAACAAGGAGCTTGATTAGACACTTGGGTGTGAACGTCCAACCGAAGGGTCATCATGGTGTGAACACAATGTGTGAACAAATGATCAATGCATGAACCATCCAATGCATGTTCCATCATTAATTTGATCCATGAATCTTCAAATACATGAATGTCCAGCATGAACATGCATGTGCCTCTTGATTGCCGTCCATTGAACCTTCCTATGCATGCACCTTGCATTAAAGTCCATACATGAATCTTCCAAATTCGGCTAACCTACAAAATTAAATAACAAAATTAAATAACACACAACTATTCATATAATTATAAATTAAAATAATAACTAAATAACTTAATAACAATAACTAAATTTGAACACAATAATTATAAGTCAACCTATAATAAATTCAGCTAGCTCAAATAGTCAAAAACACCTAGTGAGCTAAATTGAGCTAGGGAATTCGGCATGAGCTGTAACAAACTTAGTTATAAGCTAGATTAAAACTTAATTTATTGAAATGAAAAAGGAATGAGCTGAATCGAGCTAAGTTCGAGCTCAAACGAGCTAAAACGAGCTCAAGTGAGCTATTGTGAGCTGAATGGCACATGGGGGAGCTGAAGAGGAGCTGAGATCGGATTGTAAAATAGTGCATGGAGTCTTCAAGGAGTTGTCCTTAGCTCCTCCAAAATCATGGAGCTAGTTATCTTCCCAAATGCGCAACACAAAGGCTGATATAGCATCTTGAATTTGCTTGGTTCGAGCTCGAGTCATGGGACCTTTTAGAAGCTCGATTGATCGTTGGTGTGCATTCGAGGATGCCCCGGGTGTGCTCACATCATCTAGTATTGACATCATCCCACATTTGCTGAACGAAAGCTATGACAGCTTCTTTAAATTGTTTTGCACAAGCCCTTGTGATCGGCCCTTGAGGTAGCACCATCGAATCTCGGCTTGGAACTGACTTATGGGAATACGTGATCGTATCATCCTCCCTCTCTTGAAAATGACTTGTCCTCAATTCAGTATCTACATCGAAAGGAGTCAAGTCAGAGACATTAAAACTAGAACATTGTACTCACCCGGTAAGTCTAGCTTATACGAATTTTCATTGATTCGCTTGATGACTTGGAAGGGATCGTCTCCTCGCGGCAACAACTTAGATCTTCGTTGAGCCAGAAACCTTTCTTTTCTCATGTGCACCCAAACCCAATCTTCGGGTTCAAATACAACTCTTTTTCGCCCTTTGTTGGCTCGTTGGACGTATTGCTCGGTTCGAGATTCAATATTCTCCCGGACTTTCCTATGTAGTTCCTTGACAAATTCAGCCTTTTTCCTTGCAATCTGTATGGACAAATTGATCAATAGGAAAAGGTAATAAATCAAGAGGAGTAAGAGGATTAAACCCACAGACAGTCTCAAAAGGAGAGAATTTGGTTGCCAAGTGAACAGAGCGATTATAAGCGAACTCGATGTGGGGTAAGCATTCTTCCCACAACTTGAGGTTCTTTCGTACCAATGCTCGCAATAAAGTTGACAAAACTCGATTTATCACCTCGGTTTGGCCATCTGTTTGGGGGTGACAAGTGGTTGAAAACAATAATTTCGTCCCAAGTTTTCCCCATAATGTCCACCAAAAATGACTCAAGAACTTTGTATCTCGATCAGAAACGATCATTCTCGGTAATCCATGCAGTCATACAATTTCCCTAAAAAACAAGTTAGCAATATGCACAGCGTCGTCAGTTTTAGCACAAGAAATAAAATGTGACATTTTAGAGAATCTATCGACTACAACAAAGATTGAGTCCTTCCTTGTCTTAGTTTTCGGCAATCCAAGAATAAAATCCACAGAGACATCGGTCCACGGGGTGTTGGGAATGGGAAGTGGTGTGTAAAGTCCATGAGGTTGGACCTTCGACTTAGCCCGTTTATAAATTAGGCAGCGTTCACAGATCCGTTCCACGTCTCTCCGCATTCGCGGCCAATAAAAATGTTCATAGAGGGTCGACATCGTCTTGCTTATTCCAAAATGTCCCATAAGGCCACCACTATGTGCCTCCAACACAAGTAACTCTCAAATGGAGCCTTGTGGTATACACAACCTATTTTCTTTAAAAAGAAACCCTTCGTGCCTGAAAAATTTCTCGAAAGACCCATTTTCACAAGCAGCATATATATTTCCAAAATCCTCATCATTAGCATACAACTCTTTCATATGATAAAAACCAAGTAACTTAGAATCAAGAGTAGTCAATAAGGTATATCTCCGTGACAAGGCATCAACCACTACATTTTCTTTACCTTTCTTGTATTTGATGACGTAGGGAAATGATTCTAAATACTCGACCCATTTTGCATGTCGTTTGTTGAGTTTATACTGACCTTTAATAAACTTAAGTGCTTCGTGATCGGAATGAATCACGAACTCCTTCGGTCTTAGATAGTGCTGCCAAGTTTCAAGTGATCGAATCAAGGCATACATCTCTTTGTCATATCCCGGATAATTGAGGGAAGCACCACTTAATTTCTCGCTGAAGTACGCCACCGATCTTCCGTCTTGGGTCAACACAGCTCTGATCCCTACACCTGAGGCATCACACTCAATTTCAAATGTTTTAGTAAAATCAGGAAGGGACAATAAAGGAGCTTTCATGAGACATTATTTAATCAAATTAAATGAATGTTCTTGATCTTCAGACCAGTGAAATACAGAGTTTTTCTTAATTACACTTGTTAGGGGTGCTGCAATGGTACTAAAATCGGGCACAAATTGACGGTAGAAGCTAGCCAATCCATGGAAGCTTTGAACTTGGCTAATGCTCATCGGGTGCGGCCATTCCTGAATTGCTCGAACTTTTTCTTGATCCACCTCCAAACCGTTGGCACTCACGACATAACCTAAAAACACAACTTTATCAGTGCAAAATGAACACTTTTTGAGATTAGCATACAATACCTTTTTTCGTAAAGTTTCCAACACCACTCGTAAATGTGGTACGTGCTCCTCTAAAGTTTTGCTGTAAACCAAGATATCGTCAAAGTATCATCAATCTCATAAAAGTACTGGGAGCATTTGTAAGGCTGAATGGCATTACCAACCATTCGTACAAACCCAATTTCATTTTGAAGGCTGTCTTCCATTCATCGCCTTCTCGCATTCGTATTTGATGATAGCCACTTTTAAGATCGATTTTCGTGAAAATTTAAGCTCCACTTAATTCATCAAGCATGTCGTCAAGATGAGGTATCAGGTGTCGATACTTGATTGTGATTTTGTTGATGGCATGACAATCCACGCACATCCGCCACGACCCATCTTTCTTAGGTACAAGCAACACCGGTACCGCACAGGGACTTAAGCTCTCTCGGATGTATCCTTTGTCTAGGAGTTCAGTAATTTGCTTTTGCAATTCCTTCGTTTCTTCAGGATTACTCAGGTAAGCAGGTCGGTTAGGTAATGCAACTCCGGGTACCAAATCTATTTGATGTTCGATGCCTCGGATAGGAGGCAGCCCACTTGGTATTTCATCTGAAAATATGTCTTCAAATTCCTGAATCAAAAACAATACAGAAGCAGACAAGTTTTCAAGTAATTTATTAGTATTCAACAGTGCCTCTTTGTACATAAAAACATACATAGGCTGTCTCAAAAACATCGCTCGCTGGATATCACTAACCCTCGCAAACACACTCATTTTTCCACTTTCTTTTTCCTTTCCACTTTTTTCTTGTTTTTGTTTCTTTTCATTTTCTCTCGCATTTTTAGCCTTTTCTCTCTCTTTTTCCTTAATTTTCTCTTTTGCACTCTTTTCTTTTTCTCTCGCTTGTTCCACTGAAAGTTTAAGTTTTTGTTGATCCTCGTACACTTGCTTCGGAGTGAGGGGTGCAAGTGTCACGTTCTTGCCAAGATGTTTGAAGGAGTATCTATTAGTGTAACCATCATGCATCACTCGTCAGTCGAACTACCATGGTCGCCCTAAAAGTAAGTGAACCGCGTGCATCGGCACTACATCGCATAATACTTCATCGAAATATTTCCCGATGCTAAAGGACACTAGGACTTGTTTCGTCACTTTGAGTTCCCCGCCATCGTTAAGCCACTGAAGCTTGTATGGATTCGGGTGCTTGGTGGTTGACAGCCCCAACTTTTCTACCATGAGGGTGCTTGCCACGTTGGTGCAACTCCCTCCATCGATTATGATGCTATACACTTTCCCTTGCACTTGACATCTCGAATGAAAAATGTTCTCGCGTTGTTGTTCGTCTTCCACACTTTGAAGACTTAGGCTTCACTTGACGACGAGTAACTCGCCTTTAACGGGCTGTTCTAAGCCCTCTTTGACTTCAGAATTCGATTCAGGCTCGTTCTCTTCCTCGTCCTCCATTTCAATCTTGCCGTCAGCCCTTAACACCATGGTACGTCTATTCAGGCACTGACTCGCTATATGTCCACGACCAAGACACTTGAAGCACTTTATGTCCCTTGAACGGGCGGTGGAACTTTTAGGTGCCTTACCTTTACTTGACTCGGCAATAGGCTTATTCGCCTTAGATATTGTTGAAGATTCCTTCGTTCGATTTGTTGGAAAACCCTTGCTTGTGCTTTGGCCCCACTTAGAAGGATTGGTATTAGGATAGGCTTGGGTGATACCTTTTCATTTCAACTGCTTCTCCACTTTGATAGCCATGTGGACCATGTCCACAATCTCAATGTAATGTTGCAGTTCCACGACATTTGCAATCTCTCGATTAAGTCCAGCTAGAAAGCGAGCCATTGTGGCTTCTCGGTCTTCTTGTACATCGGCACGGATCATAGTCACTTCCATTTCTTTATAATAATCTTCCACACTCTTCATCCCTTGGATGAGATTTTGGAGTTTTTGATGCAACTCCCGCTGATAGTAGCATGGAATGAATCATCGTCACATAACCGCCTTCAATTCGGTCCAAGTGGAAATGGGATGCTCTCCGTTACGCCTCCGACTAGTGGTCAACTGATCCCACCATATCATTGCGTAATCTGAGAACTCAATTGTGGCGAGTTTGACTTTCTTATTTTTAGAGTAGTTATGACATTCGAACACTAGTTCGATTTTCTTCTCCCACTCAAGGTACGCCTGGGGATCAGATTTTCCTTGGAAAGGAGGAATGGAGAGTTTGATATTCTTCAAGTCATCATCTTGATGTGATCTGGCCTGGGTAGATGAGTCGAATTCACGTAGTTGCCTGATCGTAGTTTGAGAGAGTCGTTCGTACCTCAGATTTTTGGAATAGTAGTAAAAAAATTTAGAATAGGATAGCGGAAGTTTTCAAGAAGGGTAAGTTTAGTATAGGTTCGGTTAAGGGTAGCAAAGATGGATGAAGGATAGTAGGCTCGATTTTGGTTAACAAGAAAAAGATATAAAAGATGGAAATGGAAATCGAACTCAACGTCAGGAATGATTCAACACTAAGAAGTGTCACCCCGATTCCTATATTGTTAAGGTGAAAAATATGGATAGATGGATAGGTGAACGCCACACCAAGATTGGTGATAAGTTCAAACAAGAACGATTGACGCCACTAGCACAAGCCAGATAAGTCGTTCAAAACTTGTACGAGATATGAGAGGAAGCAACCTCACAAGAACAATGTTCATTAACAAATTTGGAAAAAGTCCCTTACAAATGAAATCAACAAACTATTTATACTAGTTTCTTATGCTAGCCGAATAGTCCATTCATGAACTTAACAATTAAGTAATGTACCTAATTAAGACATAAATCTTTCTAGAAAAATAACCAATGGTATCCTTGTCCATGTTCGGCCGAATGCGAGGTGAGTGGGCAACTTCATGTATGAGCAAGCTTTGGAAGCCAATGGGATTGTCTAGGTTCGGCCATGGGTTGCATGAAACTCTCAAGGGGTGTTTCTTGGCCGAATAGGTGCTTAGAAAACTCCAAGGGTCCTCCTACATGCATCAGTTGTACATGGAACTTGGAATGGGCTTGAACCTAGCCGTACATGCACTTGCATTAATTACCCTCCATTCATGCATGTGTGCAGTCCAAGAGAGATGCACCTTTCAATATGCATTAACCTTCCATGTACATGAATGTATGTCCTCCAAACATTGAACTGAACCATGCATGAATCTTCCCGTTCAATGAACATTCTCGTTCATGCACCTTGCATTAAATGCCATGAATGTATCTTCCAAATTCGGCTAACCTACAAAATTAAATAACACACAACTATTCATATAATTATAAATTAAAATAATAACTAGATAACTTAATAACACTATGATGTGATCCGGCCCGAATAGACGAGTCAAATTCACGTAGTTGCCCAATCGTAGTTCGAGAGAGTCATTCGTGCCTCGGACTTTAATAATAAAAGTAAAATAATGTATTAAGTTAAGCGGAAGGTTTCAAGTAGGGTAGATTTAGTAATAGGTTCGGTTATATGCAACAAAGATGGGTGATGGATAGATGGTTCGGTTTGGTTTGGTTTGGTTAACAAGAAAGGAATTTGAAAGATGGGGGATGGAAAAACGATCTCAACGTCAGGAATGATTCAACACTAAGAAGTGTCACCCCGATTCCTATATTGTTAAGGTGAAAAGATGGATAGAAGGATAGGTGAACGCCACACCAAGATTGGTGATAAGTTCAACAAGATCGGTAGACGCCACTAGCACAAACTAGATATGTCTTCGAAACTTGTACGAGATATGAGAGGAAGCAACCTCACAAGAACAAAAGTTCATTAACAAATTTGGCAAAAGTCCTTTACAAATGAAATCAACAAACTATTTATACTAGTTTCTTATGCTAGCCGAATAGATTATTCATGAACTTAACTATTAAGCAATGAACCTAATTTAAGACATGAACATTCTAGAAAAATGACCAATGGTGTCCTTGTCCATGTTTGGCCGAATGGGAGGTGAGTGGATAGCTTCATGTATGAGCAAGCTTTGGAAGCCAAGGGGATTGTTTAGGTTCGGCCATGGGATGCATGAAACTCCCAAAGGGTGTCTCTAGGCCGAATAGGTGCTTAGAAAACTCCAAGGGTCCTCCCACATGCATCGGTTGTACATGGAACTTGGAAGGGGACTTGAACCTAGCCGTACATGCACTTGCATTAATTACCCTCCATTCATGCATGTGTGCCGTCCAAGGGAGATGCACCCTTCAATATGCATTAACCTTCCATGTACATGAATGTAAGTCCTCCAAACATTGAACCGAACCATTCATGAATCTTTCCGTTCAATGAACATTCCCGTTCATGCACCTTGCATTAAATGCCATGAATGTATCTTCCAAATTCGGCTAACCTACAAAATTAAATAACAAAATTAAATAACACACAACTATGCATATAATTATAAATTAAAATAATAACTAAATAACTTAATAACACTAATTAAATTTGGACACAATAATTATAAGTCAACTTATAATAAATTCGGCTAGCTCAAATAGTCAAAAACACCTAGTGAGCTAAATTGAGCTAGGGAATTTGGCATGAGCTGTAACAAACTTAGTTATAAGCTAGATTAAAACTTAATTTATTGAAATGAAAAAGGAATGAGCTGAATCGAGCTAAGTTTGAGCTCAAACAAGCTAAAACGAGCTCAAGTGAGCTGATGTGAGCTGAATGGCGCATGGGGGAGCTGGAGAGGAGCTGAGATCGGATTACAATATGGTGCATGGAGTCATCAAGGAGTTTTTCTTAGCTCTTTCAACGTTAGGGAGCTGGTTATCATCCCAAATGTGTGTCACAAGGGCCGATATAGCATCTTGAAGTTGCTTGGTTCGAGCTCGGGTCATGGGACCTTTTGGCAGCTCAATGGATACTTGGTGTGCATTCAAGGATGCCCCGAGTGTGCTCACATCATTCCCCCTGTCTTCAAAGCGACTTGTCCTCAAGTCGAGCCATTTGTCCATGGGAGAACTTTGACTCGTGCATGGTTTTCCTCTATCAAATGGGTTGGAAGATGTCATATAAACCTGAAAAATTCTTACCACAGCCGGTAAAAAGAAACTCAAAGGATTCAAATTCAAATGTGTTCGACAGTTCATTAAAAATTCATTCAATCGAACATATGCCAAAAATCTCAATTGGACAAAGCAAGCATACGTAAATTTATCAAAGAGTTTCGTTAGACCATCGTTGCAAACATGAAAACTAAGTTGGATCAAGGGATAATTGGTTGTAAATGATGGCAGGCACTTAAACACATTATTCCTCATCCAAAACATTTTAATTTCTTTAATCGAATATAGCAACTCATTTGGTCCCTTGTCTTGTTCATGCAAGGTATGCCATGGCCAAAGGTATGCTAACTCTTTCTCTCGTTTTTGAACAACATGAAGGGTGTCTCCAAATTCTAGCATAATAATCATGTTATTACAATGCCAAAAGGAAAAATCCATCACATCAAAGTATAAATAATTTCCAAACAAGAAATCAATGGAATTTTCAACTTCAACTGAATTGAGCAAAGATATTTGAAAATTTTCAGATGACTTACCTTGACGAATATGAAGAGAAGACAATTGAGGATTGGGTTTACCTTTCTCGGTCAAAATGAATCTTCTCTCTTTGGATAGATAACGTAAGACAAATCTATTACTCCGATAAATTTGAATAGGTGGTGACGCACCATGACATGTCTTGCTCCTCGAGGGGTGGGTTTCACAAAAATGAGAATGGTTAGTATTAACGAAAACTATGGACTTAAATGGAAAAGGGAAGTTACCATGGAAATTTGATTCAATTCCAAAAACATAGGTTGGTCTTACCTTCTCGAAATGAAACGAAAATTCCAGATGTGGCCAAGTAAGGTAATTAGTAAACGAATCAAAATTGAAACCCAAATCATTGAATTTCACCTTCTTATCAAAAGTTTGAACATCAAGCAAACATAATTTGGATGCAAATGATGCCAAGTGCTTAATGTTTCCATAAAATGATTTCATGTAAAAAATACCAGGCTTGAACACATGAACTTGATTAGGAATTCCAACGAGCAACATATTAGAAGAAGATATAATAAACTCACCACACGAATTATATTTCACTAGTTTAAACACACATGTTGAATTGACATAACCGAGCATACCTGATGTGATCCGGCCCGGGTAGATGAGTCGAATTCACATAGTTGCCCGATCGTAGTTCGAGAGAGTCATTCGTGCCTCGAATTTTACCAATAGTAGTAAAAGAATTAGAATAGGATAGCGGAAGGTTTCAAGAAGGGTAATTTTAGTAATAGGTTCAGTTAAGGGTAGCAAAGTTGGATAAAGGATAGAATGCTCGGTTTGGGTTAACAAGAAAGAAATTTAAAAGATGGGAATGGAAAAATGAACTCAACGTCAGGAATGATTCAACACTAAGAAGTGTCACCCCGATTCCTATATTGTTAAGGTGAAAAATATGGATAGATGGATAGGTGAACGCCACACCAAGGTTGGTGATAAGTTCAAACAAGAACGATTGACGCCACTAGCACAAGCCAGATAAGTCGTTCGAAACTTGTACAAGATATGAGAGGAAGCAACCTCACAAGAACAATGTTCATTAACAAATTTGGCAAAAGTCCTTTACAAATGAAATCAACAAACTATTTATACTAGTTTCTTATGCTAGCCGAATAGACTATTCATGAACTTAACTATTAAGCAATGAACCTAATTTAAGACATGAACATTCTAGAAAAATGACCAATGGTGTCCTTGTCCATGTTTGGCCGAATGGGAGGTGAGTGGTTAGATTCATGAACATGCATTGATGTACTTGGATAAATGATCTTCATACATGCATGGCTAGATTCGGCTAACACCTTAATGGAGCCTTGAATTCATGTTGTTTCACCATGAGTGGCTTAATTAATTAGGGCTTCATGAAGAGTCAAACTTGGTGTGAACAAGGAGCTTGAGTAGACACTTGGGTGTGAACGCAATGTGTGAATACATGATCAATGCATGAACCGTCCAATGCATGTGCCATCATTAATTTGATCCATGAATCTTCAAATACATGAATGTTCATCATGAACATTCATGTGCCTCTTGATTGTCGTCCATTGAACCCTTCCATGCATGCACCTTGCATTACAGTCCATACATGAATCTCCCAAATTCGGTAACCTACAAAATTAAATAACAAAATTAAATAACTCACAACTATTCATATAATTATAAATTAAATTAATAACTAAATAACTTAATAACACTAACTAAATTTGGACACAATAATTATAAGTCAACCTATAATAAATTCGGCTAGCTCAAATAGTCAAAAACACTTAGTGAGCTAAAATGGGCTAGGGAATTTGGCATGAGCTGTAACAAACTTAGTTATAAGCTAGATTAAAACTTAATTTATTGAAATGAAAAAGGAATGAGCTGAATCGAGCTAAGTTCGTGCTCAAACGAGCTAAAATGAGCTCAAGTGAGCTGATGTGAGCTGAATGGCGCATGGGGGAGCTGAAGAGGAGCTGAGATCGGATTGCAAAATGGTGCGTGGAGTCATCAAGGAGTTGTTCTTAGCTCCTCCAACGTTATAGAGCTAGTTATCATCCCAAATGCGCATCACAAAGGCCGATATAGCATCTTGAAGTTGCTTGGTTCGAGCTCGAGTCATGGGGCCTTTTGGCAGCTCAATGGATCCTTGGTGTGCATTCGAGGATGCCCCGGGTGTGCTCACATCATTCCCCCCGTCTTCAAAGCGACTTGTCCTCAAGTCGAGCCATTTGTCCATGGGAGAACTTTGACTCGTGCATGGTTTTCCTCGATCAAATGGGATGGAAGATGTCACACAAACCTGAAAAATTCTTACCACAGCCGGTAAAATGAAACTCAAATGAGTCAAATTCAAATGTGTTCGATAGTTCATTAAAAGTTCATTCAATCGAACATATGCTAAAAATCTCAATTGGACAAAGCAAGCATACGTAAATTTATCAAAGAGTTTCGTTAGACCATCGTTGCAAACATGAAAACTAAGTTGGATCAAGGGATAATTGGTTGTAAATGGTGGCAGGCACTTAAACACATTATTCCTCATCCAAAACATTTTAATTTCTTTAACTGAATATAGCAACTCATTTGGTCCCTTGTCTTGTTCATGCAAGGTATGCCATGGCCAAAGGTATGCTAACTCTTTCTTTCGTTTTTGAACAACATGAGGGGTGTCTCCAAATTCCAGCATAATAATCACATTATTACAATGCCAAAAGGAAAAATCTATCACATCAAAGTATAAATAATTTCCAAACAACAAATCAATGGAATTTTCAACTTCAACCGAATTGAGCAAAGATGTTTGAAAATTTTCAGATGACTTACCTTGACGAATATGAAAAGAAGACAATTGAGGATTGGGTTTACCTTTCTCAGTCAAAATGAATCTTCTCTCTTTGGATAGATAGCATAAGACAAACCTATTACTCTGATAAATTTGAATAGGTGGTGACACACCATGACATGTCTTGCTCCTCGAGGGGTGGAATTCACAAAAATGAGAATGGTTAGTATTAATGAAAACTATGGACTTAAATGGGAAAGGAAAGTTACCATGGAGATTTGATTCAATTCCAAAAATATAGGTAGGTCTTACCTTCTCAAAATGAAACGAAAATTCCAGATGTGGCCAAGCAAGGTGATTAGTAAACGAATCAAAATTGAAACCCAAATCATTGAATTTCACCTTCTTATCAAAAGTTCGAACATCAAGCAAACATAATTTGAATGCAAATGATGCAAAGTGCTTAATGTTTCCATAAAATGATTTCATGTAGCAAATACCAGGCTTGAACACACGAACTTGATTAGGAATTCCAGCAAGCAACATGTTAGAAGAAGATCTTTTAACATGGATGCCAAACAAAGAATTTTTATAATCAAACAAATCAAAACGTGAAAAACTGTTATCACACACATTCATAATTTGCACAGGATGAACCAATCCAATAGAATCAACAGAGTTGTTGTTATAAAACATGTCATAAGACGGAATCTTCATGGAATCTTTTGAAACAACATCGTTAACATTAATATGTGAACAGTAATTAACCAAATCAAAATATGGAAGATTTTCAAAAATAAGGCAATAAAAATCTATATGAGCAACTTTGTATTCAAACGGCCTTGAATCAATAAACAAGGAATCCTTACCTTTCTTACCTTCAATTGCAAGTGGGTGGTTGTCATTCGCGAACTCACCTTTTTCGAACAACCTAAAACACCTCTCATTTGGAAGGTAATGTAGATGGAAATGGTCGCACAAACCTCTAGGAACCTAAAAAGTTAATTCACAAGAAGATCGAACATGTGGGTTAGTAGAAATAATTCTCACTTGCTCACTTGTTTTCCCACTCGATTCCTTTTCTTCTGAATCATTCGTTTATTTTGTTTCAATTTCTTTTTCATCTTCTTTTTCACTCTCAAACTCTTTTTCATTCTCTTTTTCAATCTCATTTTCTTTTTCATTTTCTTTTTGCGTTTCAAAAGCTTTTTCAAAGGCTTTTTCAAGTTCTCTCAAGATTCGCTCATTTTCTCTCTTACTTGCCTTTTGCCTCTCTTTTATTTTTATTTCGTTTTCTTTTTCTTCCTTTGCTTTTTCTTTTCTTTTCTTTTTTTCTCTTTACAAGAATGTACAGAAGAACGATGAGAATACAAATCTTGCTCGAAAGATAAAGAACTATTTGCATATGATTCACAATTAAGACTTCGTGAAGAATACTCTGAGTAAGATTTTGTTGACGATCTAGTAGGAGTATGTCTTTCTCTCCGAACGCCATCTTGGAACGAATCAAAATCGTAATCGGCTTCTCGTCTTCTCAAATTTCTTGATGAAAAGGACTTTCGATCGAAGTTACTTCTCGAATTCGCTGATGAATATGAGTCATAGTATGAATCTCTTTGTCTCGAAGTAGATGGTGAAAAGGAATCACGATAGGAACTTTTCTCAAGTAGTAGTCGGGGGTATATCTCCGTGGGGTTCTTGTCTCCATTTTTCGACTCGAAGAAACTCTATCACTTTGATCTTGTTTTTCCAAATGATTTAAACTCTCGTGTATGTTCTTAGTGTTAGACTCCATCATTTTTTGCATTTTTTGTACCAAGTATTGGTATTCCGATTCGGTGAACTCTTCGCGTGACATGATTTTTTTATGCTAAAAAGAAAATGTTAGATCACAAAAAAAAATAAAAAATTAAGTACCTCACCACAAATCTCACTATTCACTCGCAAAGAAAAATTGATGAACACTCCACTCGTGTTTACACTCGTTTTTAGGCTCTCTTTTTTTCAAACTCTCGAATGTTCTCACCACTCTAGCCTTTTACCACTCAAGCTTACTCTCGTAACCTCGTATTTTGTTTCTTTTGACTTGACTAGGTGCTTTGGGGTCGGCTTCAAGCGGTTACAAGGGTTAAAACGTATATGGTGTGGGGTAGGCTAAAAGAAAAAAATAATTTTTTTAAAATAGTGTGGCATTTTGGAAATGGGGGGTACAAAATTGTTGAAAAGATCACTTGCTGATCGGTATAAAAGAAATAGAAAGAACTTGTTCACTTCACTTTTTTTCTTTTTTTTTTGATAATTTTCGTAACTCTCTTTTTTTTTTACAACTTTCAATATATCACTTTACAATGATAAAAATGAAAATACAAATTTTTTTTGAATGTTTTTTTTCACCACAAACCTATTTCAATCTTGATACGGACGTCGGTGCCTCTCGATTTATAAGCTCTGATACCAAATGATGTGATCCGGCCCGGGTAGATGAGTTGAATTCACGTAGTTGCCCGATTGTAGTTCAAGAGAGTCGTTCGTGCCTCGAATTTTACCAATAGTAGTAAAAGAATTAGAATAGGATAGCGGAAGGTTTCAAGAAGGGTAATTTTAGTAATAGGTTCGGTTAAGGGTAGCAAAGTTGGATAAAGGATAGAATGCTCGGTTTGGGTTAACAAGAAAGAAATTTAAAAGATGGGAATGGAAAAATAAACTCAACGTCAGGAATGATTCAACACTAAGAAGTGTCACCCCGATTCCTATATTGTTAAGGTGAAAAATATGGATAGATGGATAGGTGAACGCCACACCAAGGTTGGTGATAAGTTCAAACAAGAACGATTGACGCCACTAGCACAAGCCAGATAAGTCGTTCAAACTTTATACGAGATATGAGAGGAAGCAACCTCACAAGAACAATGTTCATTAACAAATTTGGCAAAAGTCCTTTACAAATGAAATCAACAAACTATTTATACTAGTTTCTTATGCTAGCCGAATAGACTATTCATGAACTTAACTATTAAGCAATGAACCTAATTTAAGACATGAACATTCTAGAAAAATGACCAATGGTGTCCTTGTCCATGTTCGGCCGAATGGGAGGTGAGTTGTTAGCTTCATGAACATGCATTGATGTACTTGGATAAATGATCTTCATACATGCATGGCTAGATTCGGCTAACACCTTAATGGAGCCTTGAATTCATGTTGTTTCACCATGAGTGGCTTAATTAATTAGGGCTTCATGAAGAGTCAAACTTGGTGTGAACAAGGAGCTTGAGTAGACACTTGGGTGTGAACGCAATGTGTGAACACATGATCAATTCATGAACCGTCCAATGCATGTTCCATCATTAATTTGATCCATGAATCTTCAAATACATGAATGTTCATCATGAACATTCATGTGCCTCTTGATTGTCGTCCATTGAACCCTCCCATGCATGCACCTTGCATTAAAGTCCATACATGAATCTTCCAAATTCGGCTAACCTACAAAATTAAATAACAAAATTAAATAACTCACAACTATTCATATAATTATAAATTAAATTAATAACTTAATAACACTAACTAAATTTGGACACAATAATTATAAGTCAACCTATAATAAATTCGGCTAGCTCAAATAGTCAAAAACACCTAGTGAGCTAAAATGGGCTAGGGAATTTGGCATGAGCTGTAACAAACTTAGTTATAAGCTAGATTAAAACTTAATTTACTGAAATGAAAAAGGAATGAGCTGAATCGAGCTAAGTTCGTGCTCAAACGAGCTAAAACGAGCTCAAGTGAGCTGATGTGAGCTGAATGGCGCATGGGGGAGCTAGAGAGGAGCTGAGATCGGATTGCAAAATGGTGCATGGAGTCATCAAGGAGTTGTTCTTAGCTCCTCCAACGTTATGGAGCTGGTTATCATCCCAAATGCGCATCACAAAGGCCGATATAGCATCTTGAAGTTGCTTGGTTCGAGCTCGAGTCATGGGGCCTTTTGGCAGCTCAATGGATCCTTGGTGTGCATTCGAGGATGCCCCGGGTGTGCTCACATCAATACCAATATGCAAAGGTTCATGCTTCAAGAGTATAAATCGGGAATGCAAATCACTACATGGAAATTTCGCACAAAAACTCAAAGATTATTCATGAAGAACTCAATTGTACATATCATGTGAAGATCTTTTAACATGGATGCCAAACAAAGAATTTTTATAATCAAACAAATCAAAACGTGAAAAACTGTTATCACAAACATTCATAATTTGCACAGGATGAACCAATCCAACTGAATCAACAAAGTTGTCGTTATAAAACATGTCATAAGATGGAATCTTCATGGCATCTTTTGAAACAACATCGTTAACATTAATATGTGAACAGTAATTAACAAAATCAAGTGACTTTGATTCGATAAATAAAGAATCCTTACCTTCCTTACCTTCGATCGCAAGTGGGTGGTTGTCATTTGCGAACTCACCTTTTTCGAACAACCTAAAACACCTCTCATTTGGAAGGTAATGTAGATAGAATTGGTCGCACAAACCTCTAGGAACCTGAAAAGTTAATTCACAAGAAGATCGAACATGTGGATTAGTAGAAATAATCCTCACTTGCTCACTTGTTTTCTCACTCAATTCTTTTTCTTCTGAATCACTCGTTCCTTTTGTTTCAATTTCTTTTTCATCTTTTTTCTCACTCTCGATCTCTTTTTCTTTTTCACTTTCTTTTTCAATTTCAATTTTCTTTTTCCTCTCATTTTCTTTTCTTTCACACTCATTTTCTTTTGTTTCTTTTTTTCTTTTCTCGATTTCATTCAAAATTCTCTTATTTTCTCTCATAATATTTTCTTGTCTCTCTCTTCTTTTTATTTCTTTTTCTCGCTTCCTTTCTCTACAAAATGAAGATAAAACAAAAGAATCAAAATGAGATGAGCTTTGTCGGGTATGAATGGAATAATTTACATAGGATTCACGATAAGAATCTCTTCTCGAACATTCATTGGATGTTCGTCTCCTTGGCACTCTCATTTCTGCCCTTTCACTTGGACTAATTCGCTCTCGTTGGGTTCTGGCTCGATGATCTAATTTTTCTTGGATCGGCTCAATTCTTTGGTTGAGCATGCACTCCATCTCTTTCAACAAATACTGAAATTCAAATTCTAAAAATTCTTCTTGCAACATGATTTAGAAAAAAAAATGATTAAAATAGAACCAAATGATTAAATCCTCACCACAAACCTCACTATTTCACTCGAAAAGAAAATAATGGATGAACACTCCACTCGTGTTTGCACTCATTTTTAGGCTTTTTCAAACTCTCGAATGTTCTCACACACTCTAGCCTTTTACCACTCAAGCTTACTCTCGTAACCTCGTATTTTGTTTCTTTTGACTCGTCTAGGTGCTTTGGGGTCGGCTTCAAACGGTTACAAGGGATAAGATGTTACAGTGTACGGGTAGGCTAAAAGAAAGATTTTGGTATAGTGTGGCGTTTTGGAAATGGGGAGAGTTAAAAAAAATGATGAAAAGAATATAAGACGATCGGAAGAAATATAAAACAATAGAATCGAACTTTTGATCACTTCACCTTTTTTTTTAATAATTTCATTTTTTTACAACTTTCAATATAGCACTTTACAATGATAAAAACGAAAATACAATTTTTTTGTTCGAATATTTTTTTTGAATTTTTTTTCTTTTTTACCACAAACCTATTTCGATCTTGATACGGACGTCGGCACCTCTCGATTTACAAGCTCTGATACTAAATGATGTGATCTGGCCCGGATAGACGAGTCAAATTCACGTAGTTGCCCGATTGTAGTTCGAGAGAGTCGTTCGTGCCTCGGACTTTAATAATAAAAGTAAAATAATGTATTAAGTTAAGCGGAAGGTTTCAAGTAGGGTAGATTTAGTAATAGGTTCGGTTATATGCAACAAAGATGGGTGATGGATAGATGGTTCGGTTTGGTTAACAAGAAAGGAAGTTGAAAGATGGGGGATGGAAAAATGATCTCAACGTCAGGAATGATTCAACACTAAGAAGTGTCACCCCGATTCCTATATTGTTAAGGTGAAAAGATGGATAGAAGGATAGGTGAACGCCACACCAAGATTGGTGATAAGTTCAACAAGATCGGTAGACACCACTAGCACAAACTAGATAAGTCTTCGAAACTTGTACGAGATATGAGAGGAAGCAACCTCACAAGAACAAAAGTTCATTAACAAATTTGGCAAAAGTCCTTTACAAATGAAATCAACAAACTATTTATACTAGTTTCTTATGCTAGCCGAATAGACTATTCATGAACTTACCTATTAAGCAATGAACCTAATTTAAGACATGAACATTCTAGAAAAATGACCATCAGTGTCCTTGTCCATGTTCGGCTGAATGGGAGGTGAGTGAGCAGCTTCATGTATGAGCAAGCTTTGGAAGCCAAGGGGATTGTCTAGGTTCGACCATGGGATGCATGAAACTCCCAAAGGGTGTCTCTAGGCCGAATAGGTGCTTAGGAAACTCCAAGGGTCCTCCCACATGCATCGGTTGTACATGGAACTTGGAAGGGGGCTTGAACCTAGCCGTACATGCACTTGCATTAATAACCCTCCATTCATGCATGTGTGCCGTCCAAGGTAGATGCACCCTTCAATATGCATTAACCTTTCATGTACATGAATGTCCAAACATTGAACCGAACCATTCATGAATCTTCCCGTTCAATGAACATTCCCGTTCATGCACCTTGCATTAAATGCCATGAATGTATCTTCCAAATTCGGCTAACCTACAAAATTAAATAACAAAATTAAATAACACACAACTATTCATATAATTATAAATTAAAATAATAACTAAATAACTTAATAACACTAACTAAATTTGGACACAATAATTATAAGTCAACTTATAATAAATTCAGCTAGCTCAAATAGTCAAAAACACCTAGTGAGCTAAATTGAGCTAGGGAATTTGGCATGAGCTGTAACAAACTTAGTTATAAGCTAGATTAAAACTTAATTTATTGAAATGAAAAAGGAATGAGCTGAATCGAACTAAAACGAGCTCAAGTGAGCTGATGTGAGCTGAATGGCGCATGGGGGAGCTAGAGAGGAGCTGAGATCGGATTGCAATATGGTGCATGGAGTCATCAAGGAGTTGTTCTTAGCTCCTTCAACGTTAGGGAGCTGGTTATCATCCCAAATGTGTGTCACAAGGGCCGATATAGCATCTTGAAGTTGCTTGGTTCAAGCTCGGGTCATGGGACCTTTTGGCAGCTCAATGGATACTTGGTGTGCATTCGAGGATGCCCCGGGTGTGCTCACATCACACTAACTAAATTTGGACACAATAATTATAAGTCAACCTATAATAAATTCGACTAGCTCAAATAGTCAAAAACACCTAGTGAGCTAAATTGAGCTAGGAAATTCGGCATGAGCTGTAACAAACTTAGTTATAAGCTAGATTAAAACTTAATTTATTGAAATGAAAAAGGAATGAGCTAAATCAAGCTAAGTTCGAGCTCAAACGAGCTAAAACGAGCTCAAGTGAGCTGATGTGAGCTGAATGGCACATGGGGGAGCTGGAGAAGAGCTGAGATCGGATTGCAAAATGGTGCATGGAGTCATCAAGGAGTTGTTCTTAGCTCCTCCAACGTTATGGAGCTGGTTATCATCCCAAATGCGCATCACAAAGGCTGATATAGCATCTTGAAGTTGCTTGGTTCGAGCTCGAGTCATGGGGCCTTTTGGCAGCTCAATGGATTCTTAGTGTGCATTCGAGGATGCCCCGGGTGTGCTCACATCAATCTTCCCACCTTCGATCTACTTGTCCATGGTTTCGAGGACGTCTCCTTTCTAGGCTTATGTTAGACCCGTGATCACTTTCATCTTCACTATGTTCATTAACATCATCATCTTGAGCCCTTGGTTGTCTTCGTCGTTGATTGGGCCCTTCACGTCTTTACCTAGCAACTTCAGGATATTCGTCGCCTTGTCTTTGGGCCTCGACTTGATAGAGTCGATCTTCAAGAGGATTAAGCCTTCGGTCAAGTAATCATTCCATCTCATGCAAAAGGGCTTGCATTTGCAAATTTGAAATGTTTCTGATTAGTTGTCGTCCTTGTTCTTCCATGTTTTGTCCACTATTTTGGGACATCTATTCGTTTAAAATAACCTCACAATAAATCCTCTCGATTTGCTCAAAAAGAAAGAAGTTGATGACACTCACACTCGTGTTTACACTCTTAGTTCGGCTTTTACCTTCCCTCAAATGTACTCACGCTCTCTTGCCTTTTACCACTCTTAACTTTTCTCGTAATTTCATAAGCAGATTCGTTAAGGCTTAGTCCTTGGTCTAGGTGGTTGGTTCAAAAGGGGTTACAAGAGATTGATGTATTCGGTTTAAGGTAGGCTGAAAGAATAGGAAATTGGGTTAAAAGTGTGGCGAATTAGGGAGAGTAGAATAGAAGAAGGATCGGGAACTATATTAGATCAAAGCTTGACAATCAAATAACAATTGAATTGCATAAATCACTTTTTTTTTGTTCGAAATTTTTTCGAATTTTTTTTAACTTGTATAACTTTTTTTTGTACTATATCGACAAACTAAATACAATAGAAACACTTCTGTACGCGATTTTTTTTCTTCGACTGCGTAGATTTTCATTTAGCCACTGCAACTTATAAGGGTTCGGATGCTTCATCGTGGCCAAACCAAGTCGTTCCACAAGCATGGTACTCGCGACATTGGTACAACTACCTCCATCGGTTATCAAGCTACACACCTTGCCTTGAACGTGACAGCGAGTCTGAAAGATATTTTCTCGTTGCTGTTCTTCCTCGGCACCTTGAATATTCAAACTTCGTTTTACAACGAGTATCTCTCCCTCGACCTAATGTGATCCGGCCAGGGTAGATGAGTCAAATTCACGTAGTTGCCCGATCATAGTTCGAGAGAGTCGTTCGTGCCTCAGATGTTAGTAATAAAAATAAAATAATGGAATAGAGTAAGCGGAAGGTTTCAAAAAGGGTAAGTTTAGTAATAGGTTCGGTTATGTGTAGCAAAGATGGGTGATGGATAAATGGTTCGGTTTGGTTAACAAGAAGGAAAGTTGAAAGATGAGGGATGGAAAACGAACTCAACGTCAGGAATGATTCAACACTAAGAAGTGTCACCCCGATTCCTATATTGTTATGGTGAAAAGATGGATAGAAGGGTAGGTGAACGCCACACCAAGATTGGTGATAAGTTCAAACAAGATCGGTAGACGCCACTAGCACAAACTAGATAAGTCTTCGAAACTTGTACGAGATATGAGAGGGAGCAACCTCACAAGAACAAAAGTTCATTAACAAATTTGGCAAAAGTCCTTTACAAATGAAAGAAAACAAATATTAATAGGCACATAGATGACCATTCAAATTCGGCATCTAGGTGTTCACACAATAATAAAAACGTTCACACTAATGTATTAAAATAGTTCATAAATTCGGCAGATTCATGCACTAGCTGAATGGACACTTTCTTCCCCCTTGGTTTGTGCATGAATGTTTAGTCATAAAGAAAGGCTTCAAGTGACTTGTATGTGCACCAAAAGGTTGCATTCATCTCCTTGGGACGTTCATACACTTGTATGGAACATGTATCTTCATAATTAAACACTTTAATGGCATGTAGGTTCATAAATGGCAGCATGAACCTAGTAAATTCGTTCTCCCCTTTGTGCATGCACTTAATTCAATCAATGTATTGAATTATTGAGTTAATTCCTTCCCTTGGACGTTCTTGAACTCATCCATGCATGTGTAGTAGCCTATAGGTCAATTCAAAGTGTGAACATGTTCAAGGAGCTCTATGGTCAACATAGAATTAGTTAGCAGCTACTTCTTGGCCAAATAAGTGCCTTGGAAAGTTAGGAGACAGCCACCATACATGCACTTAAGCCATTCATGCATTCTATCATCCCATGCATTTGATCCATTCATGGACTAGCCTTTAATGTCCATACATGCATTCGACACATGCATGAATTTGTAGAAACATTGCATCTAGCCGTACATGCACCAGCATTTAATACTTCTTCATTCATGAGTGTGGAATCCCCAAAAGAGATGTTTCTTCATCCATACATTGTACCGTCCAAAGAGATGTACCTACATGAAATAAACAAGTCATTAAGACATCTTATGAACACTCATAAATTCGGCATGATGTGAACACATTAATGTCATGCATTAATTCGGCTATGTGAACATAATCAATTTATATAATGACAATGACATATTAATAACAAATATTAATATAAGACAAGTTTAATGCTTAAATGAATATGTGTAAATTTTTATTTAATGTATTAAAGACAAAACCGAGTTTAAACTAAAATGAGCTAAGCTTTAGCTTGTGAGCTAAAGTTGAGCTGAGGCTAAACTCCTAAGCTGAAGTTGAGCTAAGGTTTAACTCGTGAGCTGAATATGAGCTAGGAGTGAGCTCGGTTTAGCTCAGGCAAGTTGGATTGAGCTCGAATAAGCTAGATTTGAGCTGGACGGAGCTCGTGGAGCTGGAAATGAGCTGGGATCAGCTTGCCAACATGTCAATGCTCGGCTTGACAGGCTTGTTCGATGAAGTTCGCGGGGCGTGCTCGTATCACGACTGGCATCTCAATTTCATCATCTTCTTCCGAGGGCACTTCAGATTCATTCTCTTGTTGATCTTCAGACTCGATCTCGCCATTTGGTCGTACCACCATCACTCGACGGTTAGGGCATTGACTAGCAATATGGCCTCGGCCTTGACACTTAAAACACTTTATGTCACGAGCTCGATTAGGAACGGGCTCATTTCTACTCTTACCAATGTCACCGCTTGGTTGATTGGGTTTAGCAGCAACGGATGGTTCTTTAGGCTGAATAGGAGCTTTGCTCGCTCCTTGAGTCCATTTGTTGGTAGAGGACATTGGATAGGTCTGGTTGACGCTTTTTCGCTTCAATTGCTTTTCAATCTTGATCGCCATGTGAACCATATCCATTACATCAATGTAGTGTTGAAGTTCCACCACATGAGCTATATCTCGATTCAAACCGGCTAAAAATCTTGCCATCGTCGCTTCTCGATCTTCTTCCATGTCGGCTCTTATCATAGCAATCTCCATCTCCTTATAATAATCTTCGACTCTTCGATTGCCTTGAGTGAGATTTTGCAGCCGTTGATACAACTCCCGGTGATAGTAGGAGGGAACAAAGCGCTTCCGCATGACAGCCTTCATTTTGGCCCACGTAGAGATAGGCCTTTCACCATTTCTCTGTCGACTAGTCACTAGCTGATCCCACCATACAAGGGCATAATCTGAAAACTCAATAGCTGCAAGTTTAACCTTTTTGATCTCCGAGTAGTTGTGACACTCAAAGACAAGTTCGACTTTCTTTTCCCACTCCATGTACGCCTCTGGATCATTTTTGCCTTGAAACGATGGGATTGACATCTTAATGTTTTTGAGATTGTCATCAAGACGATCTCGACCTCATTGTCCACGGTTTTGACGTTCTTGTTGCCTAACATTTTGAACAGATGAATGATCACTTTTAGACTCACTAGGCTCGTATAAATCATTTTGTTCTTGTCTAGGACGTCCACGTTCTCGCCGTTGGTTTTGTGGCTCCCTTACACATTGTACCTCCTCATTTAAGTGATCCAATTGCTCTTGCATTGGTTCTATCGTCTCTCGAAGCATACGCTGAAATTCTCAGATCAAAGCTTGTTGACCCAAATCAGGGACTCCGCCACCTTGAGCAACATTCCTAACCGGGTGTGGACCAGTTCCATCCATTTGACGTCTCTCGGGACTTCTAGACATAAAGTTTAATCACACCACAAAGAACTCACACTTCTCTCAAAAAAAAGAAATCACTCAATTTTTTTTTTGGCTTTTATCCTTCTCAGATGGTCTCTCCACTCTCTTTCCTTTTACCACTCGATTTTTGCCTCTTGAAATTCTCCGCAAACTATGTAGACAAATCAAAGAAAACTTTTTTGGGGTCGGTTAACAAAATTGATGTGGCTAGGTGAGGAACAATGTAGGTTAAAAGGTAGGCTGAAGAAAAGAAGGATATCGGTTTAGTGTGGCGTTGGTGTGTGCGAAAGCGGCATAGAACTTTGAAGATCAGAAATACTTGAGAGAGTTTAAAAGCAACTTCCAATCACCTTTTTTTTTATTTTTTTTGAATTTTTTTTCAGATTTTGTTTTGTATAACTTTTTTTTTTGCACTATATAAGCAAACTAAATACAATAGGAACACTTCGGTACGCGATTTTTTTCTTTGACTACGTAGATTTTTATTTTTGTAATAACAGTAACAAACTAATCAAAATGAGGAAACTTCGGTATACGAAAATTTTTTTCTATACTTTTTTTTATTTACGAATCTGGGGTTACAAATATCAGTACTTACCTCGATTTTAACTAGCTCTGATACCAACTTGATACACACTCACCTTGGATGAGATTTGTGTCGTAATGTTTGCCCGATCGTAAAATCGAGTAAGCTAAGGGTCGTTCGAGAAATGTTTATTCAGAAGGAAAGGACTAGGTACAAAGTGGTTCGGTAGGGTCATGGATAGTTTGGTAGAAATTGGGATGGAATTCGGTTAAGGGCCAAAGTAAGAACTAGCACAACGTTGGTATGCTAACCCGTTACTTATGTGACACTTGAGTCGAAAAATGGAAGATGGATATAGGGTAGTTTATGGAGACCTTGACCCGCTATCAAGAATGATAGGAACCTCGGTATAACTTAGAATGCCACACTTTGGGATTCAAAGTGATAAGTTCGGAAACAAAGATAGAATGATGCCACAAGGTTTCTTGATAAGTTAAACTAGTCTTTGGAGAAAATTGAGAGTTGAAAACAAACTCACAAAGTTTATAAAATTCATAAAATGTTCATTAGTCTTTAACAAGTGAAAAACAAGCCATATTTATAGCCTAAACTATAGCTAGCCGAATAGTCATATGGCATTCAAAGGGATGGCTATCTTAAGCCTTAAGGATTTAGGAAATTTCCTAGCAATTTCTTGGACAAATTCTAGAGTCTTCTTGGCTTGGGAATCGAATGAGAAGCTACTAGAAGAGAATGATTCAGCTAGCCATTAATGGGAAGCTTTATGGACTAGTCCACATTCGGCCAAGGTGCTTGAAAGTAGCTTGAATGCTTCTTAAATGTGACGCCTAGATAAGCTTGAAAGCCTTGGATTAATTGAGCATTATGGAGGACTCCAATGGCCATTCAAGTGTGAAAGGCCGAATATGTATAATCCTTGTGTGTGAAAACATGGAACCGAACAGCCCTTAGTGTGAAAAGAACTTTCAGCAAAATGTGAACACAAAGATGCTGCTTGGGAGAGTTGGCCGGTCATTCTTGGAAAATAAATCACCACCCTTTGGCTTTTGATGTCCACGAAGGGGTGCATTTGATGGCTGCACATTCCCATGTCGTCCCATGCATGCTCCTTTAATGTTTGTGTGCTGCACATTTATTTAAACCATTAGTCAACTTAATCTTAAATTCGGCTGTAACTAATTAAATTTGTCTCTAAACTAGACGCATTTAAGCTATGTATTAATATAAGACATATTTAATAATTTAAATTAAAAATGTCCAGATTTAAGGCACATTAATTAATTAATTAATTTAAGCATAAATTTAACTAATTAATTGACACAAATAATTAATTTATTCTAGCCAAATAAATGCATCAAATAAATAAAATAGAAATTTAGCTCCATGAGCTAACTAAGTGTCGAATTGAGCTCCCTTGAGCTAACACGAGCTAAGTCAGCTTGTAACACATTGCACAACGAGCTACTCGAGCTAGACTCTTGATGTTCAGCCAAGCCTTCCATCCATGCTTGAGCAGTGTAACTTGCTACAGCTTCTTGGAACCTCTTGGCACGGGCTCGAGTGATTGGCCTCGATGGCAATTCCATGGTTTTCATGGGCAAGTTCGCATCACTTGACTTATGGGAAACCGTGATAGTATCACTTAGGCTCTAACGGATGTAGCCTTTCTCCATCAATTCATTGACTTGTCTTTGCAGTTCTTTGGTTTCCTCCGGATTGGCTCGGTAAGCAGGTCGATTTGGAATAACTGCTCTCGGCACAAAATCAATTTGATGCTCGATTCCACGAAGTGGTGGAAGTCCACTCGGGACTTCTTTCAGAAAGACGTCTTTGAATTCCTGCAACAAAGACAAAACAAGAGAAGGTAGGGTATCGGGTAATTCGTTAGTAGAAAATAACGCTTCTTGTACAAAAGTACAAGAACAGTTCGATTCATCGTCAATGCTTTTCTCACTTCACTTTTTTTTGCATATACACTCATTTTTTCAATTTTCTCTTCTTTTTCTTCTTTTTCTTTATTGATTTTCTTTTCACTCTCTTTTGTTTTCTTTTTCTTATTTTTCTCTTCTTTTATTTTTTTGCAGTTTTCTTTTGCTTTTTCTCTCATTTGATCGACAGAAGCTTTTAGCTTGAGTTGGTCTTCATACACTTGTTTGGGAGACAATGGAGCCAAAGTCACATTCTTTCCCATAAATTTGAAAGTATACCGGTTGGTATACCCATCGTGTTGAACTCGCCTATCAAACTGCCATGGTCGACCAAGTAGTAGATGCCCCGCATGCATCGGTACGACGTCACAAAGAACTTCATCCGAGTACTTACCAATGATGAAAGAGACAAGTACTTGCTTTGTTAGTTTAAGTTCTCCTCCATTATTGAGCCATTGGAGTTTGTATGGGCTCAGATGCTTGGTTGTGGCTAGAACAAGTCTTTCAACCATCATCGTACTTGCTACGTTGGTATAGCTACCTCCGTCGATGATGACACTACAGACTTTGCCTCCAACTTGGCATCGAGTGTGGAAGATATTCTCTCGTTGGAGATCATTCTCCGTGCCTTGAAGACTTAGACTACACTTTACAATAAGTAGTTCTCCTTCCATGGGTTGTTCTAAGTCCTCCTCGACTTCGGAAGTCGATTCAGATTCTTTCTCCTCCTCATCCTCCGTTTCGATCTCGCCATCAGCTCGCATCACCATGGTCCTTCGATTTGGGCATTGGCTTGCTATGTGGCCTCTTTCGAGACAGTTAAAACACTTAATGTCCCGATTTCGATTGTATAATGATTCGGGTGCCTTGCCTTTGTGCACTTCGGCGATGGGCTTGTTGGTTTTTGGAGGTACCGTGGTCTCCTTCCCTCGAGGATTGAAAGGTTCTTTATTCGATCCTTGGCTCCACTTTGAAGTGTTAGAAGTGGGAAACCCTCGACTTGGGCCTTTTCTCTTGAGTTGTTTTCCCACCTTGATGGCCATATGGACCATATCAACCACTTCAAGGTAGTGTTGTAATTCTACTACGTTTGCTATATCTCGATTTAGACCGGCCAAGAATCGCGCCATCGTTGCTTCGGGATCTTCTTGAACATTCACCTGAATCATCACGATTTCCATCTCTTTGTAATAGTCCTTGATGCTTTTGGACCCTTGCGTGAGATTTTGGAGTTTTTAGTGCAACTCCCGGTGGTAGTACGAAGGGATAAATCGTCGTCTCATCACCGCCTTCATTTCGGTCCATGTAGAGATAGGACATTCACCGTTACGCCTCTGACTAGTGGTTAGTTGTTCCCACCAAATCATGGCGTAGTCCAAAAATTTTATTGCTGCTAGTTTCACCTTTTTATTTTCAGAATAATTATGACAATCGAACACCAACTCTATCTTTTTCTCCCACTCAAGATAGGCCTCTGAATCCGATCTGCCTTGAAACAGTGGAATGGACAGCTTGATGTTATTGAGATTGTCATCTTCACGCCTTCGACCTCGTTGCCGTGGTTCCCTCCGACGAAAACTAGCAGTTGATTCTTGTTCACTCTCAACATCACTAAGGTCATTTGCTTCATCATCTTGGACCCTTCGTCTTCCTCGATTTTGATTTGGCCCCTCCCGTCTTGGTCTAACCACCTCGGGAGTTCTTTCACGTTGGCCAATCGTTTCAACTTGGAACAAATGATCTTCGATGGCATTGAGCCTTTGATCTAGGAGTCGCTCCATTTCTCGTAATAAGGCTTGCATGTTTAAGTCGGGGACGTTGCGCACAGGTTGTCTTGCTGGACGATCTTCCATGTTGTGATCTAACTCTTGTGACATTAAAATTTTGTTAAAGTAAACCTCAACACAAAACCTCACAATCTCTCGAAAAGGAAAAAGAAGATGATTCTCTCACACTCGTGTTTATACTCGAGATTAGGCTTTTACCTCCACTCTATTGCACTTACAACTCTCATACCTTTTACCTCTCTTAACTTTTTCTTGTGATTTCGTAAGCAGATTCTGATGTGAGCACACCCGGGGCATCCTTGAATGCACACCAAGTATCCATTGAGCTGCCAAAAGGTCCCATGACCCGAGCTCGAACCAAGCAACTTCAAGATGCTATATCGGCCTTTGTGATGCGCATTTGGGATGATAACCAGCTCCATAACGTTGGAGAAGCTAAGAACAACTCCTTGATGACTCCATGCACCATTTTGCAATCCGATCTCAGCTCCTCTCCAGCGCCCCCATGTGCCAATCAGCTCACATCAGCTCACTTGAGCTCGTTTTAGCTCGATTCAGCTCATTTCTTTTTCATTTCAATAAATTAAGTTTTAATCTAGCTTATAACTAAGTCTGTTACCGCTCATTCCCTAGCTCAATTTAGCTCACTAAGTGTTTTTGACTATTTGAGCTAGCCGAATTTAATATAGGTTGACTTATAATTATTGTGTTCAAATTTAGTTATTATTATTAAGTTATTTAGTTATTTTAATCTATAATTATATGAATAGTTGTGTGTTATTTAATTATGTTATTTAATTTTATAGGTTAGCCGAATTTGGAAGATTCATGTATGGACTTTAATGCAAGCTGCATGCATGGGAGGGTTCAATGGACGGCAATCAAGAGGCACATGAATGTTCATGATGAACATTCATGTATTTGAAGATTCATGGATTAAATTAATGATGGAACATGCATTGGCCGGTTCATGCATTGATCATGTGTTCACACCATGATGACCCTTCGGTTGGACGTTCACACCCAAGTGTCTACTCAAGCTCCTTGTTCACACCAAGTTTGACTCTTCATGAAGCCCTAATTAATTAAGCCACTCATGGTGAAACAACATGAATTCAAGGCTCCATTAAGGTGTTAGCCGAATCTAGCCATGCATGTATGAAGATCATTTATTCAAGTACATCAATGCATATTCATGAAGCTAACCACTCACCTCCCATTCGGCCGAACATGGACAAGGACACCAATGGTCATTTTTCTAGAATGTTCATGTCTTAAATTAGGTTCATTGCTTAATAGTTAAGTTCATGAATAGTCTATTCGACTAGCATAAGAAACTAGTATAAATAGTTTGTTGATTTCATTTGTAAGGGACTTTTGCCAAATTTGTTAATGAACTTTGTTCTTGTGAGGTTGCTTCCTCTCATATCTCGTACAAGTTTCAAAGACTTATCTAGTTTGTGCTAGTGGCGTCTACCGATCTTGTTGAACTTATCACCAATCTTGGTGTGGCGTTCACCTATCCTTCTATCCATCTTTTCACCTTAACAATATAGGAATCGGGGTGACACTTTTTAGTGTTGAATCATTCCTGACGTTGAGTTCATTTTTCCATTCCCCATTTTTCAACTTTCCTTCTTGTTAACCAAACCGAGCCATCTATCCAACATCCTTTCTTATTTTCCTTAGCGAAACCTATCACTACCCTTTTGCATAACTTTTGAAAACCTTCCGCTATCCAAACCTATCCATTCACTTCTATTTCTAAAATCTAAGGTACGAATGACTCTCTCGAACTACAATTGGGCAACTACGTGAATTCGACTCGTCTACCCGGGCCGGATCACATCAGATTCGTTAAGGCTTAGTCCTTGGTCTAGGTGGTCGGTTCAAAAGGGGTAACAAGAGATTGATGTATTTGATTTAGGGTAGGCTAACGAGAAATTGAAAGTTCGGGTCTTAGTGTGGCTAATGAATAAGAAGGGCAGAACAAGGTAGAAGAGAAATTTCAGGATCGGGAATGACTAATAATGGAACAATTTTCACTTTCAATTTTTTTTTCAAATTTTTTTTTACTTCAAATTTTTTATTTTGTTTTTTTAGTTTGATTTTTTTATTTTTTTTAACTTCAAATTTTTTTACTTACTCGAGTACACTTGGACTACCCGGGGATGATTTCATCGTACGAACTTCTCGTTTTAGTAGCTCTGATACCAGATGATACAATCCACCTCGAGTGAGTCGAGTCGTATTAGTGATTGCCCGATCGTCGACAAGAAGTTACGTTAGGTTTAGTTGAGTTAGGTTGGAGTTGGAATTGGTTTTGTGAATTTAGAATGGAGAAGTAAGAAAGAAGATGGTGTTCGTTTAGATATAATAGGCAATAAGGAGTGATAGTTTGGATTTAGGTTACAAAAAGGAGTAGTTGAATGAATTGGTTCAATTAGGTAAGATGAGTTAAAGGAATGGTCGGAATGGTAAGAGTGGTATGAACAAAATGGTATGAATGAATTGGTCGGTTTAGGTATGATTTGGTAAAGAAGAAACGGGTTTGAACTAATAAAGGTGCTTACAAGAACCAATACCGATTTGGTACCGACCCGTTGTTTTTAAGCCCTTTCAGTTCGATTTAGGATGGGTAAAGGAAACCTCGACCCACTATCTAACAAGATAGGAACCTCAGTATGTTTGAATGCCACACTACGGGTAGTGATAAGTTCGGGTTTGACAAAGAAAATGGTTGACTCAACTAGAACACTAGGAAAGCCAATCGAATCTTTGAACGAAATGGAGAAAAGTTGCCTCACAATTTTGGCAGCATAACATTCACAAAGAGTCAAAAAGTTCTTTTACATGGAAAATTAACAAGTATTTATAGGCCTATAGTCTAGGTAGCCAAATGGCCTTTCATACTTACAAATTAAGTAAAAGAAATTCTAGAAAATTAACCCTTAATGTGCATGACTAAATTCGGCTATGGAACATGAATTGTGAGTGCTTCTTGCTTAAGAAATGACAAGTGAATGAATGAAGCTCCATGGGACACTTGCTAGGTTCGGCCTCCCTTGTTTAATGAAGCAATTAAGTGACAACCTTTAGCCAAAAATCATGAATTAAATGGTGATACTCTAAGGGCCAAAATAGGTGTGAATGCCGCATCCTGAAGAGTCCATAGGTGTGAACATGGTGAACCCAAAAGACTTGTTGTGTGAACACAATGTGAACGGAATGTAGAGGTTCATGGAAGAAGTCATTCGGCCAACCATCTCATGCATGTATTATATCCCTTTGACCGAATAGTCATTTGTTTAGATGAAGAGGTAGCACAACATACATGGCTCTTGGTCATTCATGAACCCTTGGAATCAATGCACCTTGCCATGCATGCATTTAACCGGTTCATGCATCTTGAGTATCCATGCACCTTAGCCATCCATGCACCCTCCAAAAGTGATGTCTCTTCAAACCTCATGTGTCCATTGGTGTTCCTACACAAGACATGTGAACAAAAATTAATTCTAGCCATGTGAAAATTTCAGCTAATGTGAACACAAGTAAAAGAATTAAATTCGACTGTGACTAAATTTAATTAACATCAATTAAGCATTTTAAGACATAATTAATACTACTAATATGAACCCAATTTATTATATTGCATATTAAATAACTTTTAATAGACTTATTAAATTCAAGTCAATAGTAAATAAATGAAGTCAAAGTTGGACTTCATGAGCTGAAGTTTAGCTCATGAGCTAAAACTGAGCTGGGCTTGGACTCGTGAGCTGGTAGTGAGCTAGACCCGAGCTGGGGAACTGGAAGTGAGCTGAATTCCAAGCCAGTGAGCTGGTTTTGAGCTGAATGTGAGCTGACTTGAGCTGGTGGTGAGCTCAGTGAGCTGAACTGGACTTGTAGGCAATTGTACGGTGAATTCAAAGAGCTGGGATAAGCTTTCTCAAAACGTCCTAATAGTGTTTCATCCCAAAGTTGAGCCACAAATGCTGCAATAGACTCTTTAAACACCTTGACTCGAGCTCGAGTGACAGGACCTTGAGGTAGCACCATGGAGTCCTTGCTCGAGCTAGCTATTTCATGACGTGAATTTGAAAAATCACTAAAAATGGTGACGTGAATTTGAAAAATCACTAAAAATAGTAGAAATGGAATTAAATGATGAATAAGTTGTGGAATCGAAGCTTGATGAGTCTATTTTCATATGGAAGAAACAAAACACGTAAATTAGTTATATTTTATGAGAGATTTAAGTTTTGGTGGAATAGGGTCAGAGTGATCTCTGAATCCCCTGTTCTGACTTTAGAAATTCACCATAAATTTTACAAAAACAATTAGGAGTTGTAATTTACATGTATGAAATCCTTATTGCGTCTAGTTTTATGAGAAACAAATGTCATAGTCATTAAAACTATGTACAAGGAGATATCTGATTAGTAATACACAGGGGTCAGAGTAGTCGAACCCTGAAATAGGGGAGAATTTAAATGATAAACTGTACTAATTGGCCTCGACAAAAATTCTAGAAAAAAATTAGTAAGTAGATATATGAGTCTAGTTTCAGGGAAAATTGACGGAATTGGATTTTGAGTTTTGTAACTCGAGATATGATTTTTTTAGCGACTATGATGCAAATGGACAGTTTACTATGAGAATTGTTTGAACTTGTTTTAAATGCTAAAATAAGTTTAGTAATGTCTCATACTCGACTCCGGCGATAGTCTCGGGTAAGAGGGCATTACATATACCTCTTGTTATCCATATATATGTGTAAAAACAAAGTAAGAAGGCAGACATTTTGAATAAAATATAATCTTTGTGAGATTTTCTCTCAAACTTTGATTTTTCACCAAACTTTCTTAGCATATCAGACTGTGTTTGTTGTGTCAATTTTACTTGATACTTCGGGTTCCTAGATTTCTATCTAGTGGGTCCAAGTCTGTTGACGAAGAACAGATTCGATTCGGGTTCGTTCAGTATATTGTACGAGTTCTTTCGAGTTCCTCATTTTTTTTTCTAAATTTCCAGCAATATTCTACATCAATTCTGCCATCTTTGAATGTTCAAGGCTGTCGTGTATGAAGCTTCAAGAATTCATCTTCAACCTTGATTCAAATCTGCCAAAAATTTTAGCTCTTTCTTTTTTTTTCTTTGTTTTTTTTCTTGTTCCTAAGATAGTTCTGAGCCTAGAACGTCCATTGTGTCTTGTTTCTGATTGCAGGAACGTGTTTGCTTCAATCCTGATCTGCAACTTACAAGGAACGTTGTTTTCACCGAGCAACACCCTTATCAAACTCTATTGGCCTTGATGTTCATGAAAAGGTGCTTGGGAGAGCTAAATCAGTAGCTCACTTTGAAGAACTAAATCAACAGCTCTCTTGCATTCAAGCAGTCCATTGTATGTGAGTTGCACATTAATGATCAGGAAATTAATAGCTTTAAGACACATTAAAAATTGGTAGCCTAAGACAATCTTTAATTCGGCTGGACAGCTTAATTAACCATCAATGCCATGTTCAGCTAGACAATAATTAAATATGTCCTATTCTTGACAAAATAAAGTAATCTACAAACTAAGACAAATTAAATGAACTAAGACAACTTAAATTGTTGTAGTAGTTTGGACAAATTAAATGAGCTAATGATGTGAGCACACCCGGGGCATCCTCGAATGCACACCAAGTATCCATTGAGCTGCCAAAAGGTCCCATGATCCGAGCTCAAACCAAGCAACTTCAAGATGCTATATCGGCCTTTGTGATGTGCATTTGGGATGATAACCAGCTCCATAACGTTGGAGGAGCTAAGAACAACTCCTTGATGACTCCATGCACCATTTTGCAATCCGATCTCAGCTCCTCTCCAGCTCCCCCATGCGCCATTCAGCTCACATCAACTCTGATGTGATCTGGCCCGGGTAGATGAGTCGAATTCACGTAGTTGTCCGATCATAGTTCGAGAGAGTCGTTTGTGCCTCAGATTTTAGTAATAAAAGTAAAAGAATGGAATAGGATAAGCGAAAGGTTTTAAGAAGGGTAAGTTTAGTAATAGGTTCGGTTAAGGGTAGCAAAGATGGATGAAGGATAGAAGGTTCAGTTTGGGTTAACAAGAAAGAAATTTAAAAGATGGGAATGGAAAAACGAACTCAACGTCAGGAATGATTCAACACTAAGAAGTGTCACCCCGATTCCTATATTGTTAAGGTGAAAAATATGGATAGATGGATAGGTGAACGCCACACCAAGATTGGTGATAAGTTCAAACAAGAATGATTGACGCCACTAGCACAAGCTAGATAAGTTTTTCAAAACTTGTACGAGATATGAGAGGAAGCAACCTCACAAGAACAATGTTCATTAATAAATTTGGCAAAAGTCCTTTACAAATGAAAGAAAACAAATATTTATAGCCACATAGATGACCATTCAAATTCGGCATCTAGGTGTTCACACAATAATAAAAACGTTCACACTAATGTATTAAAATAGTTCATAAATTTCGTGATTCATGCACTAGCTGAATGGACACTTTCTTCCCCCTTGGTTTGTGCATGAATGTTTAGTCATAAAGAAAGGCTTCAAGTGACTTGTATGTGCACCAAAAGGTTGCATTCATCTCCTTGGGACGTTCATGCACTTGTATGGAACATGTATCTTCATAATTAAACACTTTAATGGCATGTAGGTTCATAAATGGCAGCATGAACCTAGTAAATTTGTTCTCCCCTTTGTGCATGCACTTTATTCAATCAATGTGTTGAATTATTGAGTTAATTCCTTCCCTTGGACGTTTTTGAACCCATCCATGCATGTGTAGTAGCCTATAGGTCAATTCAAAGTGTGAACATGTTCAAGGAGCTCTATGGTCAACATAGAATTAGTTAGCAGCTACTTCTTGGCCGAATAAGTGCCTTGGAAAGTTAGGAGACAGCCACCATACATGCACTTAAGCCATTCATGCATTCTATCATCCCATGCATTTGATCCATTCATGGACTAGCCTTTAATGTCCATACATGCATTCGACAAATGCATGAATTTGTAGAAACATTGCATCTAGCCGTACATGCACCAGCATTTAATACTTCTTCATTCATGAGTGTGGAATTCCCAAAAGAGATGTTTCTTCATCCATACATTGTACCATCCAAAGGGATGTACCTACATGAAATAAACAAGTCATTAAGACATCTCATGAACACTCATAAATTCGGCATGATGTGAACACATTAATGTCATGCATTAATTCGGCTATGTGAACATAATCAATTTATATAATGACAATGACATATTAATAACAAATATTAATATAAGACAAGTTTAATGCTTAAATGAATATGTGCAAATTTTTATTTAATGTATTAAAGACAAAATCGAGTTTAACTAAAATGAGCTAAGCTTTAGCTCGTGAGCTAAAGTTGAGCTGAGGCTAAACTCCTAAGCTGAAGTTGAGCTAAGGTTTAGCTCGTGAGCTGAATATGAGCTAGGAGTGAGCTCGGTTTAGCTCAGGCAAGTTGGATTGGGCTCGAAAAAGCTGGATTTGAGCTGGACGAAGCTTGTGGAGCTGGAAAAGAGCTGGAATCAGCTTGCCAACATGTCAATGCTCGGCTTGAAAGACTTATCTGATGAAGTTCGCGGGGCATGCTTGTATCAAACTCACTTGAGCTCGTTTTAGCTCGTTTGAGCTCGAATTTAGCTCGTTTCAGCTCATTCCTTTTTCATTTCAATAAATTAAGTTTTAATCTAGCTTATAACTAAGCCTGTTACAGCTCATGCCGAATTCCCTAGCTCAATTTAGCTCACTAAGTGTTTTTAACTATTTGAGCTAGCCGAATTTAATATAGGTTGACTTATAATTATTGTGTTCAAATTTAGTTATTGTTATTAAGTTATTTAGTTATTTTAATCTATAATTATATGAATAGTTGTGTGTTATTTAATTATGTTATTTAATTTTATAGGTTAGCCGAATTTGGAAGATTCATGTATGGACTTTAATGCAAGGTGCATGCATGGGAGGGTTCAATGGACGGCAATCAAGAGGCACATGAATGTTCATGATGAACATTCATGTATTTGAAGATTCATGGATCAAATTAATGATGGAACATGCATTGGACAGTTCATGCATTGATCATGTGTTCACACATTGTGTTCACACCATGATGACCCTTCGGTTGGACGTTCACACCCAAGTGTCTACTCAAGCTCCTTGTTCACACCAAGTTTGACTCTTCATGAAGCCCTAATTAATTAAGCCACTCATGGTGAAATAACATGAATTCAAGGCTCCATTAAGGTGTTAGCCGAATCTAGCCATGCATGTATGAAGATCATTCATTCAAGTACATCAATGTATATTCATGAAGCTAACCACTCACCTCCCATTCGGCCAAACATGGACAAGACACTAATGGTCATTTTTCTAGAATGTTCATGTCTTAAATTAGGTTCATTGCTTAATAGTTAGGTTCATGAATAGTCTATTCGGCTAGCATACGAAACTAGTATAAATAGTTTGTTGATTTCATTTGTAAAGGACTTTTGCCAAATTTGTGAATGAACTTTTGCTCTTGTGAGGTTGCTTCCTCTCATATCTCGTACAAGTTTCGAAGACTTATCTAGTTTGTGCTAGTGGCGTCTACCGATCTTGTTGAACTTATCACCAATCTTGGTGTGGCGTTCACCTATCCTTCTATCCATCTTTTCACCTTAACAATATAGGAATCGGGGTGACACTTCTTAGTGTTGAATCATTCCTGACGTTGAGATTGTTTTTCCATCCCCCATCTTTCAACTTTCTTTCTTGTTAACCAAACCGAACCATTTATCCATCACCCATCTTTGTTGCATATAACCGAACCTATTACTAAATTTACCCTACTTGAAACCTTCCGCTTAACTTAATACATTATTTTACTTTTATTATTAAAGTTCGAAGCATGAACGACTCTCTCGAACTACGATCGGGCAACTACGTGAATTCGACTCATCTACCCGGGTCGGATCACATCATTTGGTATCAGAGCTTGTAAATTGAGAGGCGCCGATGTCTGTATCAAGATCAAAATAGGTTCGTGGTGAAAAAAATTTGTATTTTTGTTTTTATCTTTGAAAAGGTGATATATTGAAAGTTGTAAAAAAAAAAAGGTGAAGTGATCAAGTTCTTCTTTTGTTTATATTTTGACCCGATCAACAAAGTGTTCTTTTCATCAACTTTGCACCCCATTTCCAAAACGCCACACTACTTTAAAAATTATTTTTTTCTTTTAGCCTACCCGTACACCATACGTTTTAACCCTTGTAACCGTTTGAAGCCGACCCCAAAGCAGCTAGTCAAGTCAAAAGAAAAAAATATGAGGTTACAAGAGTAAGCTTGAGTGGTAAAAGGCTAGAGTGGTGAGATCATTCGAGAGTTTGAAAAAAAGCCTAAAAACGAGTGTAAACAACACGAGTGAGTGTTCATCAATTTTTCCTTGCGAGTGAATAGTGAGATTTGTGGTGAGGATTCTAATTATCCTTATTGTTCAACATGGTGCAAGCCAAAAAGCTTCTCATTGTTAAAAGAAGCCTCAGTATTCAAAGTCCTGAAAATGAACAACAACGGGAGAATATCTTCCATTCTTGATGCCAAGTTCAAGGGAAAGTCTGTAGTTTGATCATCGATGGTGGAAGCTGTACCAACGTGGCAAGCACTTTAATGGTGGAGAAACTAGGCTTGACCACCACCAAACATCCGAGCCCTTATAAACTCCAATGGCTTAATAATGGTGGCGAAATCAAGGTAACCAAACAAGTACTTGTTTCTTTTTCAATTGGTAAGTACGAGGACGAGGTACTTTGTGATGTTGTTCCCATGCACGTGGGACATCTGTTGCTAGGAAGGCCGTGGCAATACAATCGAAGAGTCACCCATGACGGGTACACCAATCGGTATACATTCAAATATCAAGGAAGGAGTATTACTTTGGTACCATTGACGCCAAAGCAAGTTTTTGAGGATCAAACGAGAATAAAGTCTGCTGTAAATTAGTTGAGAGAAGAAGAAAAGAATGAATGTGAAAAAAGAAAAGAAAATGAAAAAGAAAAGAAAATCGAGAAAAAGAATGCAAAAATAATAAAAGAAAAAAAAGAACAAGTGAGAAAAGAAAAAGAGAATAGAAAAAAATTTGTTTGCAAAAAAAAGAGAAGTTAGGAGAGCGTTACTATCAAAACAAACCGTTCTTATACTCTTGTACAAGGAAAATCTTTTTAGCACTAACGAACTGCCCGAGGACTTGCCGTCTTCTATTTTGAGTCTTTTGCAGGATTTCCAAGACGTTTTCCTGGAAGAGACTCCTAATGGATTACCACCTTTTCGAGGAATCGAGCACCAAATTGATTTTGTGCTGGGAGCGGTAATTCCAAATCGGCCTGCCTATAGAATGAATCCCGAAGAAACTAAAGAGCTACAACGGCAAGTTAATGAATTGATGGAAGAAGGCTATATTAGAGAAAGTCTTAGCCCTTGCGCCGTGCCAGTCCTCTTGGTGCCAAAAAAGGACGGTACTTGGTGAATGTGTGTCGATTTGTCGTGCTGTGAATAAAATCACTATCAAATATCGACATCCGATTCCGCAACTAGATGACATGCTAGATGAACTAAGTGGAGCCAAACTATTCTCTAAGATCGATCTAAAAAGCGGATATTACCAGATTCGTATGCGAGAAGGCAACGAGTGGAAAACTACCTTCAAAACGAAACATGGTTTGTATGAGTGGTTGGTCATGCCATTTGGCTTAACCAATGCTCCTAGTACTTTTATGAGGCTCATGAACCATGTGTTGAGATCCTTTATTGGTAAGTTTTGTGTTGTTTACTTCGATGATATCCTCATATATAGCAAGACTTTGGAAGATCACGTAATACACCTCAAATCTGTTCTTGAAACATTGCGTAAGAAAACTCTCTTTGCTAATCTTAAGAAATGTACTTTTTGTTCTGGCAAAGTTATCTTTCTTGGTTTTGTAGTTAGTGCACAAGGTTTGGAAGTCGACCAAGAGAAGATAAAGGCGATTCAAGAGTGGCCGAGGCCTACATCTATTAGCCAAGTTCGAAGCTTCCATGGATTGGCAAGCTTCTATCAGCGATTTGTGCCCAATTTCAGCACATTGGCTGCACCCTTAACAAGCGTGATAAAAAAAGACTCCGCGTTCCATTGGAAAGATGAGCAAGAGAGGTCTTTTATTGAGATTAAAAATTGTCTTACTAATGCACCTTTACTTGCCTTGCCAGATTTTTCGAAAACCTTTGAACTTGAGTGTGATGCATCCGGTGTGGGTATTGGAGTTTATTAACCCAAGATGGACGACCCATTGCTTATTTTAGTGAGAAGCTTAGCGGAGCCCCACTCAATTATCCGGTCTACGACAAAGAAATGTACGCGTTGATACGGGCTCTTGAAACTTGGCAACATTATTTGTGGCCAAAAGAGTTTGTAATCCATTCCAACCACGAATCGTTGAAACATATAAAGGGTCAAAACAAGTTGAACAAGAGGCATGCTAAGTGGGTCGAGTACCTTGAGTCATTTCCCTACGTAATTAAGTACAAGAAAGGTAAAGACAATGTGGTAGCTAATGCCCTATCCCGGAGGTATACCTTACTTTCTAGTCTTGAATCAAAACCGCTTGGGTTTTCTTTCTTGAAAGAATTGTATGCTAACGATGTTGATTTTGGAGAAATCTATTCTGCTTGTGAGCATGTTGCATTTGAGAAATTTTATAGGTTTGATGGGTTTCTGTTCAAGGAAGGTAAGCTCTATGTTCCACAAAGCTCTGTTCGGGATTTGCTTGTGCAAGAAGCACATAGTGGAGGACTCATGGGTCATTTTGGAGTTAGCAAGACATTAGCTACCCTTAACGAACATTTTTATTGGCCTAGGATGAGGCGAGACATAGAGCGGGTTTGCGAGCGATGTTTGGCATGCAAACGAGCAAAATCCAAGATTCAACCCCATGGACTTTACTCTCCATTACCAATGCCTGAAACTCCTTGGACGGATATATCCATGGATTTCATCCTCGATTTGCCCCGAACCAAAACGGGAAAGGATTCTATATTTGTAGTTGTAGATCGATTTTCTAAAATGTCACATTTTATTACTTGTGCGAAAACAGATGATGCCGTATATATTTCTAACCTTTTCTTTAGGGACATTGTTCGTTTACATGGAGTGCCGTGAACTATTGTGTTAGATCGAGACGCGAAATTCCTTAGCCATTTTTGGAGGTCTCTTTGGGGTAAACTCGGAACCAAATTATTGTTCTCAACTACTTGTCATCCTCAAACGGATGGACAAACCGAAGTGGTCAATCGAGTACTTTCTACTCTCCTGCGGGCTATCATTCGTAAGAATTTGAAATCATGGGAAGATTGTCTGCCCCATATTGAGTTTGCCTATAATAGAACGGTCCGTTCAGCAACCAAACATACACCTTTTGAAGTGTTCTATGGATTTAATCCAATAACTCCTTTAGAATTAGTCTCTTTACCTAATAACCAATTGATTCATCCTGATGCTAGGAAAAAGGCCAATTTCGTGAGGAGGCTACATCAACAAGTGCGAGCTAACATAGAGGCACGGATTAAGTCTTATGTGCAGCAAGCAAACAAGGGACGAAAGAGAGTCATATTTGAACCCGGTGATTGGGTTTGGGTCCATATGCACAAGGAACGATTTCCAGCCCAGCGACGTTCCAAGTTACTTCCCCGAGGAGATGGACCTTTCCAAGTGCTTGAACGCATTAATGAGAATTCATATAAACTTGACTTACCGGGTGAATACAACATAAGTGCTAGTTTTAATGTATCTGATTTATCCCTTTTTGATGCAGAATCTGACTTGAGGACAAGTCACTTTGAAGATGGGGGGAATGATGTGAGCACACCCGGGGCATCCTCGAATGCACACCAAGTATCCATTGAGCTGCCAAAAGGACCCATGACCCGAGCTCGAACCAAGCAACTTCAAGATGCTATATCGGCCTTTGTGATGCGCATTTGGGATGATAACCAGCTCCATAACGTTGGAGGAGCTAAGAACAACTCCTTGATGACTCCATGCACCATTTTACAATCTGATCTCAGCTCCTCTCCAGCTCCCCCATGCGCCATTCAGCTCACCTCATCTCACTTGAGCTCGTTTTAGCTCGTTTGAGCTCGAATTTAGCTCGTTTCAGCTCATTCCTTTTTCATTTCAATAAATTAAGTTTTAATCTAGCTTATAACTAAGTCTGTTACAGCTCATGCCGAATTCCCTAGCTCAATTTAGCTCACTAAGTGTTTTTGACTATTTGAGCTAGCCGAATTTAATATAGGTTGACTTATAATTATTGTGTTCAAATTTAGTTATTGTTATTAAGTTATTTAGTTATTTTAATCTATAATTATATGAATAGTTGTGTGTTATTTAATTATGTTATTTAATTTTATAGGTTAGCTAAATTTGGAAGATTCATGTATGGACTTTAATGCAAGGTGCATGCATGGGAGGGTTCAATGGACGGCAATCAAGAGGCACATGAATGTTCATGATGAACATTCATGTATTTGAAGATTCATGGATCAAATTAATGATGGAACATGCATTGGACGGTTCATGCATTGATCATGTGTTCACACATTGTGTTCACACCATGATGACCCTTTGGTTGGACGTTCACACCCAAGTGTCTACTCAAGCTCCTTGTTCACACCAAGTTTGACTCTTCATGAAGCCCTAATTAATTAAGCCACTCATGGTGAAACGACATGAATTCAAGGCTCTATTAAGGTGTTAGCCGAATCTAGCCATGCATGTATGAAGATCATTCATTCAAGTACATCAATGTATATTCATGAAGCTAACCACTCACCTCCCATTAGGCCGAACATGGACAAGGACACTAATGGTCATTTTTCTAGAATGTTCATGTCTTAAATTAGGTTCATTGCTTAATAGTTAAGTTCATGAATAGTCTATTCAACTAGCATACGAAACTAGTATAAATAGTTTGTTGATTTCATTTGTAAAGGACTTTTGCCAAATTTGTGAATGAACTTTTGTTCTTGTGAGGTTGCTTCCTCTCATATCTCGTACAAGTTTCGAAGAGTTATCTAGTTTGTGCTAGTGGCGTCTACCGATCTTGTTGAACTTATCACCAATCTTGGTGTGGCGTTCACCTATCCTTCTATCCATCTTTTCACCTTAACAATATAGGAATCGGGGTGACACTTCTTAGTGTTGAATCATTCTGACGTTGAGATCGTTTTCCATCCCCATCTTTCAACTTTCTTTCTTGTTAACCAAACCGAACCATTTCTTGTATGTGAACATTCGTGAAACTCAATGGACAAGGAGCTGAAATTAAAGGCAAGCTACTTGTTTTTTGAGTGTCCTCTCGGTGTTTTTCACATGGAGATCAAAGGCCAATAGTTGGCTGCAGAAATTCCTTCAACTAGGCTGCTCATATTCGGCCATTGGCCATCCATTGACCAAGATGTAATTAAAGCTCCAAGTAAGGTGATGCATGCTTGGTGCAACCCACACTCGGCCAGATTCATTTGGGAGGCTAATAAATTGCCCAAATAGCTCATTTAAGTCCATGACTCTCCAAATAATCAAGGCTGCACATTAACTCCATTCATTCCCTCCTGGCCAAACCTAATTAAGATAATTCAACTCATTTTAGCTCCTTTACTTAATGTCAATAAATCAACTGATTGGGAACACCAAGAGATCGTCCATTGGCATCCTCAAGGCTACTGGAACTTTCAAAGAAGCTGCCAAGAAATTTCTAAGAAACTTTACCTCATCAAGCTGAATTTTAAATGTCTATTTAGTTCCTTTTTGTGACTATTCTGCTACGCTTTCTCCTAGGCCTATAAATACTTGTTTTAGCTGATTGTAAAAGGCCTATAAATTCTTGTGAGAATTTTCAATTCTTTTAATTCACTTTAGGACTAATATGGCTTATCGGGAATTCATCTCGTGGCATCAATCTCTCCTTTGTTTTTGATGTATGCACGCCCGGGGCTCCCACAAGTGCAAATCAAGATCCTATCGAGCTTCCAAAAGGCCCCATGACTCGAGCGCGTACCAAGCGACTTCAAGAAGCTTTAACAACTTTGTTGATTCGAATTTGGGATGAAACAAAGCCCCTTGACATTGGAAAAGCTGTGGAAAACTCTTTGAAGACTCATTGTACTCTTTTGCAAACTGACTTCAGCTCCTCTCCAGCTACCCAAGCTCAATTCAGCTCCAATCAGCTCACTTAAGCTTGTTTTAGCTCGTTTGAGCTTGATTTAGCTACTTTCCAGCTCATTTCTATTTTCATTCCAATAAACTAAGTTTTCTACAGCTCATGCCAAATTCCCTAGCTCAAATTAGTTCATTGATAGTTTGTGTTTATTTGAGCTAGCTGAAATTAATAAGCTAGTTAATTTTAATTTAATGTGCCTGAAATTAGTTGGTTGTTATTTAGGTTGGTTAGTTGCTGTTCAATTATGTTTAAATGATATAATTAAATGTGTCCATGTCTTTGTAGGTTCAGCCAAATATCGAGATAAATTAAAGGCTAGGTGCATGTACGGGCTTGTTCAATGAATGAGAAGATTCATGCACGGCTTAGTTCAATGCTTAAAGGGAATTATGTTCATGTACATGGATGATTCAAGGCTCCTTTCTAGTTCCATGCATGACTGAATGTATGTGGATGAACTTTTGGTGATCCTAAGCACTTATTCGGCCAAGAGACACTTCTTGAAAGCTCCATTCATTCCATGGCCAAATCTAGGCAAGTCCAATGAGCTCCCAAGTCTTCACATTCATCCAAGACACTTTGCTTACTCATGAAGCTATCCAATGAAGTTCCCATCAGCTGAATCTAGCCTCAGCAAATTAAATAACTTATTCTAGATTATTCTAGTTGCTTCCTAGCCGACTTGCTTAGCTTCTAAGTTAGTCAATTTGTCCATTCGGCTACTACATTCTAGACTATAAATAGTTTACTCATTTCTTTGTAAAAGGACTTTTTGCCAATTTGTTAATGAAATTTTGTTTCTGTGAGGTTGCTTTCTCTCATATCTTGTACAAGTTTCAAAAGACTTATCTAGTGTGCTAGTGGCGTCTACCAATCTTGTTTGAACTTATCACCATTTTTGGTGTGGCGTTCACCTATCCTTCTATTCCATTTATCCACCTTAATAATATAAGAACCGGGATGACACTTTCTAGTGTTGAATCGCTCCTAACGTTAAGTTCACTAATCCATTTCCACCTTTTTATTATTTCTTCTTTGTTATCTCCAAAAATTGAACCACCTCTTTAACATCCATCTTTGTTATCCTTAGCCGAACCTATCATCACCATCTTGCTCCTCTTGAACCCCATTCGCTTCCATCAAGCCTATCCATCCAACTTCTTCTACCAAGACCAAAACGCGAACAACTCTTCTCATCTACGATAGGGCAACAACATGAATTCAACTCAATCACCTGAGCTGGATCACATCATTTGGTATCGAGCTTGTAGCTTTAAAAGCGGCGTTGACATTCGTGATCAAGTTCAAAATAGGTTCATTGTGAAAAAATGAATTAAAATTTTTCTCAAGTATTTGAAGTTTCTCCATTATAATAGCATTATTTTGAAGTTATAAAAAAGGAAATACAAAATTATAAAAAAAAAGTGAAGTGTTCCAATTCTATTCTCTCTGCTATTTATACCATTATTCCTATCATTAAAATATTCATTTCATCAACTTTGTAAACCCCTTTTAAATCACCACACTACACCAAGAAATTTTTTTTAGCCTACTCGCACACCGTGACATTCTACCCTTGTAACTATTTTGAAGCCGACCCCAAAGCACCAAGGCGAGTCAAAGAAACAAAATACGAGGTTACGAGAGTAAATCACAGTGGTAAAAGGCTAGAGAGTGTGAGTGCATTTGAGTGTTGAAAAAGCCTAAACGAGTGAAAACACGAGTGGAGTGTTCATCAATTATTTCTTTTCCGAGTGAACTAGTGAGGCTTGTGGTGAGGATCTTAATCTTTCATGTCATTTAACATTGAACGAGTGAAGAAAGGAAATGATGCCGAAATAAATGATCATGAAAAGGAGAATGTGACTACCACATATCCAAGAAAGCTTCTCATCGCCAAAAGAAGCTTAAGTATTCAAAGTCTTGAAAGTGAGCAACAATGAGAGAACATCTTCCATTCCTGGTGTCAAGTACAAGGCAAAGTTTGTAGCTTGATTATCGATGGTGGAAGCTGTACCAACGTGGCAAGTACCTTAATGGTAGAGAGACTAGGCTTGACAACCACCAAACATTTGAGCCCCTATAAACTACAATGGCTCAATGATGGTAGCAAAATCAAGGTAACCAAACAAGTGTTAGTTTCTTTTTCAATCAGTAAATACGAGATAAGGTCTTATATGATGTTGTTCCCATGCATGCGGGACACTTATTGCTTGGAAGGCCATGGCAATACGATTGAAGGGTCACCCATGATGGGTATACCAACCGGTATACGTTTAAATATCAAGGAAAAAATATCACATTGGCTCCATTGACGCCAAAGCAAGTCTTTAAGGATCAAATGAGAATGAAGTTTGTTGTAAGTCAATTGAAAGAAAAAGAAAGAAAAGAAAATGAAAAAGAAAAGAAAAATGAGAAAGAGAATGCAAAAATAGCGAAAGAAAGAAAAGAAAAAGTGAGAAAAGAAAAAGAAGAACAAGCAAAAGAAAATAGAAAAAAAAAGTTTGTTTGCAAAAAAAAGAGAAGTTCGAAAAGCGTTTCTATCAAAAGAAACCATTCTTGTACTCCTGTACAAGGAAAATCTTTTTAACACTAACGAACTATCTGAGGAATTACCTTCTACTATTTTGAGTCTTTTGCAGGATTTCCAAGATGTTTTCTCGAAAGAGACTCCGAGTGGATTACCACCTCTTCGAGGAATCGAGCACCAAATCAATTTCGTGCCTAGAGCTGTGATTCCAAATCATCCTGCATATAGAACGAATCCTGAAGAGACCAAGGAGCTACAAAGGCAAGTCAACGAGTTAATGGAAAAGTGCTATATTCGAGAAAGTCTTAGCCCTTGTGCCATGCCGGTCCTATTGGTGCCGAAAAAGGATGGTACTTGGTGAATGTGCATCGATTGTCGTGCTGTGAATAAAATCACCATCAAATATCAACATCTGATTCTTTAACTAGATGACATGTTAGATGAATTAAGTGGAACAAACTATTCTCAAAGATTGACTTAAAAAGTAGATACCACCAGATTCCTATGCGAGAAGCCGACGAGTTGAAAATTGCCTTCAAAATGAAACATGGTTTTTATGAGTGGTTGGTCATGCCGTTTGGCTTAACCAACGCTCCTAGTAATTTTATGAGACTAATGAACCATGTATAGCAAGACTTTATTGGTAAGTTTTGTGTTGTTTATTTCGATGATATCCTCATTTATAGCAAGACTTTGGAAGATCATGTGTTACATCTCAAGTCTGTTCTTGAAACTTTACGTAAGGAAACTCTCTTTGCTAATCTTAAGAAATGTACTTTCTATTCTGATAAAGCTATTTTTCTTGGCTTTGTGGTTAGTGCGCAAGGATTGGAAGTCAACCAAGAGAAAATAAAGGCAATTCAAGAGTGGCCGAGGCCTACATCCATTAGCCAAGTCCAAAGCTTCCATGGATTGGCGAGCTTCTATTAGCATTTTGTGCCCAACTTTAGCACTGTGGCGCACCATTAACAAGTGTGACAAAAAGAACTCTGCATTTCATTGGGAGATGAGCAAGAGAGATCTTTTATCGAGATTAAAAATTGTCTTACTAACGTGCCTCTACTTGCTTTGCTAGATTTTGAAGACCTTGAACTCAAGTGTGACGATCCAGGTGTGGGAATAGGTGTTGTTTTAACCCAAGATGGATGACCCATTGCCTACTTTAGTGAGAAGCTTAGCGGAGCCCCACTCAACTATCCGGTCTACGATAAGGAGATGTACGCACTAGTTCGGGCTCTTGAGACGTGGCAACATTATTTGTGGCCAAAAGAATTCATGATCCATTCTGACCCCAAAGCCCTAAAACATATTAAAGGCCGCTAAGTGGGTCGAGTATCTTGAATCATTTCCATACGTAATTAAGTATAAGAAAGGAAAAGACAACGTGGTAGCTGATGCCTTATCATGGAGGTACACATTACTTTCTACACTTGAATCAAAATTGCTTGGTTTTTCCTTCTTAAAAGAATTGCATGTTGAAGATGCTGATTTTGGTGAGCTTTACTCTTCTTGTAGCATGCTGCTTTTGAGAAATTTTATAGGTTTGATGGGTTTTTGTTCAAGGAGGGCAAGCTCTATGTTCCACAAAGTTCTGTTCAAGACTTGCTTGTGCAAGAAGCACATAGTGGAGGTCTCATGGGTCATTTTGGAATTAACAAGACGCTAGCAACCCTTAACAAACACTTTTATTAGCCTAGAATAAGGCGAGATGTGGAACGAGTTTGCGAGCAATGTGTGGCATGCAAACGAGCAAAATCCAAGATTCAACCTCATGGTCTTTACACGCCATTACCTATACTTGAAGCTCCTTGGACGGACATATCCATGGATTTCATCCTTGGATTACCCCAAACGAAAACGGGAAAGGATTCCATCTTTGTAGTTGTAGATCGGTTTCTAAAATGTCACATTTTATTGCTCGGTGAAAACCGATGATGTTGTACACATTTCTAACCTTTTCTTGATGCGAGCGTGCCTAGCGAACCTCTTCAACAAGTCTCCTAGTCAAGCTGTGACATGTTGGCAAGCTGATCCCACTGCTTTCCAACTCCACGAGCAGCTCCATCCAACTTTCAAATCTAGCTCATTCAAGCGCAATCTAGTTGCTCGAGCTAAACCAAGCTTACCTCTAGCTCATTTTCAACTCACGAGCTAAACCTTAGCTCAACTTCAGCTTAGAGTTTAACCTCACCAACTTTAGCTCAAGGGCTTAAGCTTAGCTCATTTTAGCTCAAACCCAATTTTTGACTTTTAATTGATTAAATAAAATTCGAATATATTTATTTAAGCATTAGATTTGTTTTATATTAATATTTGTTATTAATATGCCATGATATCACTTATCTTAAATGTGTTCACATTGTCTTTGAATTTATATGTGTTCACATGATGTCTTATGAATTGTTTTATTTCTTGTAGGTGCAATGCTCATGGACAGCGCAATGAATGCTTGAAAAACATCTCTTTGGACATCCCACATGCATGAATGAACAACATTTAATTAGGTGCATGCATGACCAGATTCAAGGTGTTTTAAGTTCATGTATTTTTCAAATACATGAATGTACAAAATACATGAATGTTTAAGTTCAAATGCACATTCTGGTTACATGAATGATGAAGATTCATGCATGAATGTATCTAGAAGATCCAAACCCTTTGGACGGCACACATTCATGCATGGAAGGAAATTAATGCAAGTTCATGTAAGGCTTGGTGCAATGTATGAAGAGGTGTATGTAGAATTGAGGTTCAATGGACGGCATTTAAGAGAGTACATGTATTGAGACGTTCATGCAAGTAGGGGCTATTGAATGTTCATGTTTTTGAAGGTTCATGGACCGAATTTATGGAGGAACATACATTGGGACGTTTCATGCATGATCCATGCATTTTCAAGCTAACCATTCAAGTATTCAAGGTGCATTAAAGCTTCATTCGCCAAGGGGATGATGGAACATCAAAGGGTTGCACGCTCATGGATATTCATGATTTTTCTTCTAGAATTATCTAGGTGTTTATGGCCAAATTTCTTAGCT